>QZGG01001484.1:0-63539 GCA_006409495.1 Sedum album | reverse complement strand
TATGCTGATAAGGAGATGATGTAAGTAGAAGCTCGCTTGATCGAGTACCAAAGTGGAGATATGCTTCCTGACGCTCTAAACGGAACCATATATCTTTTTGTATAAGGCTTAAACGGTATGTCCTCACCCTGCATCAAGACATTAGTTAAAATACAGTCTTCCTAATTTTCAATCATCTAATTACAATCAATATAGGTTACATACAATCTCAGGTGCATAGTCCAACTCATGGTTTCCGACAGTCCATATCCATGGTTGATAAGCAACACTCCTTTCGACGAACCGAGCCCATGAGTCCCACCTCACACTTTCATGATTTCGATACATATCGGCATAGCTCAAGTCTCCTACGTATAATACTGCCTTTCCTTTAATCGGATTTTGTTCATAATGGGTAAGTGTTACATTTGAATCGAAAGTCTGACCCAAATCTCCTGCCAAAAGATACAAGTTAAATAGTTTGAAAAAAACAAACCAACATTTAATCATTTTAAAAATTTAATATAATAACTTACCGATTACTCCAAACGTGTAAGGCACGTCTGGACCTATTGCTGGTGGTGTGACAAACCAAAATTTCCTTGAAGTGTGACTGGATCCAACTTCATAGTAATATTTGGTGTCATACTGCATTCAAAAGTATGAAGTTTAACCAACATAAAAATGTTAAAGTTAAAAAGATGTTAGTTTTACTAACTTTGAGATTGTTGATGGTACAGTGATGGATGTAGCCAGATGTATAAGTATGGAACTTGTAACGTGAGTGTTGCCCTTTGACGTCATTTTTAACATTGTTGTTCTCGGGCCAATACCGAACAATGCTTACTCCAGGTTGTTTCATGGTCACCCACGACACAATCACTCCTCTACCGTCGTGATCTCCTTGAGTTATGTGCACCTAGATAATCATCCGTGACATAAATAAAATTGAATATACTCTCAATCAAGAAAATCAAACCTGTTGAGGAGCATTATAGCCGGAAGGAACACGAAACACATCGCTATTCAAGGGCATGTCGACGGATAAATCATACTTCCTCGAAAATGTACTCGTAACACCTCCATTGCATAACACACCAAGGTTGAAAATAATAAAACAAATAACTATGTAAGAGAAATGTGTCATTTTTTTGATAAACTAAGCTTTCTATTTGATTAGTAGTGTTATATCTGCTTTAATTTTATAGATGTAGATTGATTCGAAAAACAGAATTATGTTCATAGAATTTAGAGTAATATGCATAGAAATAACTGCGTTTGATTTTTTGGTATACCACACCAAAAACATTTGAAATTATTGACTTCTCAATAGATGGTTAATCAAATCAATATAAATATTATACAAGCTTTTATTTATACAAAAAAAATTAACACAACAAAAAATGCAAGGGACCTTTATTTTCTATAATTTTCATATCGTTTGTCGTTTATTTTAATTTTTATAATCATGTTATCAATTTTGATATACATTGTGAAATTTCTACAACTAATTGATAACGTTAACATCGATAATAATATATTTCAATTTTCTTATCCATCCACATTAATATCAAACATTAATTTTGTATTGTTTCAGCCACATGCCTAATTTTTTAAACGTTTAGACGGTCTTACTGTTTTCATGTGGCCATTCTGAATGATAATAAATTAAGAGTGTTTAGTTCTTAATTTATTGAGGTCTGAAATATAATTAATATAAATCTATGATTAATAAAAAAATCATAATTGTGAGTGAATGAGTTAATGAAGTGGTTCATTCTTATAACTTAATGAAACCAATTACATATGAGTACATGAAATAAATAAAAAGTGATAGACAGACGAATATAGTTGTACTCATTTCGTAGTAAAAATCCGTCCGCCAAAGCCAAAAGATAACTTCTGCCTCAAAATAGAAAAAGCTGCAGGAAATTCCATATCTTTGGCCTCTGCCCATCTCGCCGCTACCGTCTTGATCAGCTGATCCGCTCGCGCTCCAAAACCTCCTAAAGACTCCATAATGTATGATAGAAAAATAAGTTCATTCGCCGAACAATTAGCTTCATACCTTGCAATCTTTCTGTCATCTGCTCTTCTGGCTACCTCCCCTGACCCTATCCCTTCACCTCTCACGAAAGGAGATACAATAGATACGTCTACACAAAGATCCTTACCATCATCCCATGCCGGTACAAAAATATCTGCTGACTTTGAATGAATGTTTGTCATTAGTGACTGAAAATGGGGTGATGTGTATTTGTGACAATATCTTTGAATAAAATATTTTTTGTTATCAACTTTAGGCATTAAAATTAACAATTATTAATTCCATATTACTTTTATTTATTTATTTATGCTCTAGTCCATTAAATGTACCATCACAAAAAAAAAAGATCTATGGAAAATCAAATTAATATTTTTTCCCTATTTCAGAGGAAATTCAATCATCACTTTAACTAAAAATCAACATTAATTTCAACGGACGGATTAATCAAATTAATAACTTTGAGTACATCATACGGTCTTACAAAAAACTATCATCTCCCTTGATCTCATCCCTGAATTACGATATATGATGACAAATTTTTACAAAACTATTATTCAGTATATTATCATAATTTTATAATCCATACGTGACGGATTCCAAAGCATCTCGAGCAATGACATCTTTAGACACATTGTATCTTCAAAACAAAGTCTATTTAACAACTTCTAGCAATCACTGAATATCTCAAAAGAACACTGTTGTCTGTAAATAGAAGATGATATATAAAGTCAAATTCAGTGTAGGATTAATAAAACTTACAAACAATACCAACATGTCATGGAAGAATACACCATGGGTGAGATTTGAATTCTCTGTGCAAGTGTGCATTGACCTTGAGAATACAAGACAAGTTTAAAATCACTTTGCCACCATTTTAGTTTCGATTGAACTTGCTAGATTTCGACCATATTGAAATCTGTGAGTTGTTAGTGTTACTATCAGAAAGTTAGTTAAAAATAGCAGCCTCAGGCAGATCATTTAGGAGTGAAATGAAAGTTCAAAAGTAGTTTTGAAGTGTCTTCTTATTTAGTTAGGTTTGTTGGATAAGGGTGTGTTACAAAGCAACACTTCCGACAATGTGCTATTAGTTGTGAGCACCAAAATAATATTTATAAATAAATAAAGTATTGTTTTAAAATATACTAGTTATTTGATGCACAATTATGTGCGAGCTGAAAAACTACTGTACAATGCTTAATATATTATGTAAAGGGATTATTACCGAAAACCACCTCTTGTAGGGCGTAATTGCCGAAAACTACCCCTTTATACATTTTATTGCCGAAAACCACCCTTTGTTCGTCTGACTTTTATTGACCGACACATTTTAACGGAAAACGTTCAATTAGTGTTAAATCTCCGTTAGATGGATTAATTAGGCATTAATTAGGTTAATTCAATTAATTACGTTACGGCCTATAAGGGTGGTTTTCGGCAATTACGGCCTATAAGAGGTGGTTTTCGGCAATTTCCGACGGGTGGTTTAACTTAGTTGTTTGATGCACAATTATTTGCATATCGATTGAAATATATTACTATATTCTATATTAGACTCTTTGAGCAACGATTAATATATTCGATTGAAATAAAGTAAATATGAAAGAAGTTAGGGGTAAAATGAGACTCTTTGTGCTTTATATATACGATAGATGGATATATATATATATATATATAGAGGTTGTATCATGTGGATCCTCTCAATTTGCTGGACTCGTGGATCCCCTCTTGCATCCGTTGATTGCATTTTTTGGATGCATCAGATTGCGCCACGTACGTGTATTTTTTTGATGCATCAGATTGCGCCACGTATATATCAATCTATCGTATATATAAAGCACAAAGAGTCTCATTGAATTGGTCGATTAGATAGACAGACGGAGTAATACAAAAGTGTGAAATATTGTATAAAATAAAAAAGGGTCAGAAAATTTAGAAATACGGGTGGTTTTCGGCAATTATCCCTGTTGATATTTGGGGTTGAATTAATTGAATTTTATTAACCTAATTAATTGAATTAACCTAATTAATTAACCTAATTAATGTCTAATTAATCCATCTAACGGAGATTTAACACTAATTGAACGTTTTCCGTTAAAATGTGTCGGTCAACAAAAGTCAGACGAACAAATGATGGTTTTCGGCAATAAAATGTATAAGGGGTAGTTTTCGGCAATTACGCCCTATAAGAGGTGGTTTTCGGCAATAATCCCTTATGTAAATAAATAATTATTGTATAAAATTATGTAATTTTAAAAGAATTCATGGGTATTTTGGGAAAGAATTTGTGGCTTCACAAATAACCGGCAATAGCACCTTTTGTGCTTTATAATAGGATAGATTTTTATAAAGCAACGTAATATCGAATTAAATTCATTTTGTGCTGACCACAAATAATCACACAACAGCGTTCGAAATCTGTGTAGCAAGTGCTACCGAATGGTTTGGAATATTGAAACACTTGGTTAGGTTCTTGTAAAACAGAAATTTTGTGAGACGTGAAGATCTTAATTGTTGATTTTGATAATCTAACAGTTGAGATTAATTTATTTTTTAATTAAACTAAGAGACAAGTTTGCACAAAATACGAGGCGGTTGAAATATTGTCTTTAAATCTCATCCGTTAGATTGAGAAAATGAACGAATGTGAACCCTGAACAACAGGGTACATGCCAAATTCTATACCACCAGACCACTAGTTTTAGATGTCAGTAATGAAACCTATATAAAATATCAAGTTTCTCATGATAAGGGAGAAAGGGACCCTGCCAGCCCCCCTTAGTTCCGCCCCTGTGTCCTACCGTCTCACCAGGGGCGGATTCGATGGGGGCTGGCAGGGTCTCTTGCCCCCTAATCTCGAGAAAATCAAATTTTTACAGATAGTTTTTGGTTAACTGGCAGCTAAGTGAAGTGTTCTACTGGCATTGAAGATGGTCTCAACCTTGTTGAGTCCGGGTTTGATCCTTGGCTATCTTAAATTTTGGAAATTTTGCCCCCCCTTGTCTGATATGCTGCATCTGTCACTGCGTCTCACAGTTATTTAAGTGTCTTACCTGAACCGTTTATTCAAAGCACTAATGCCTAATTTGGTTAACCCAAATAAAAATACAATCCTTAGAGATTTAGTCAAGAAAATAGAGTTTAAGAAGAAGAGGTGGTCTCTTTTGAGACTCTTACTGTTGGGTGAGACCCTGAGACCCCATCATGGCCGTTGGTTGAGTTTGCTTTTGGGGTCCAGATTGTGCCACGTGGAAGTGAGAGTCCCTCTTAAGAAGAATATATAGACATCTAAAAGAGTCCGGAATAAAATAGTTACAAGATATTTAAGGATAAGTATCTAGATTCAGTAATATGCATTATTAGACAAACGTGATCTCCACCCTCCATTAAGGAAATGCATTTGTATAAATAAGATGAAGTGATTTTAGTGCTTTGAGTTGTGAGTAAATGAGATCAAAATGTGAGTGATTTTTAAAAGAATTCTGCATTATAGTATATGACCTTGTTTTATAAGTTTGGATAGTACTCCCTCCGTCTCCATTTATTTGTCAAAAAGGACAATCGGCACACTTATTAAGATAAAAAATATGTATAAAATATGTGGTTGAAAATAAATGATTTATATGTATATGAGTAGAAAAGTAGAATATGTGGTTGAGAATGAAACAAAGTGGACAAACTTGAGGGAAAACCCAAAATAAAAAGTGAACAAACATTTAGGGACGGATGGAGTAGTAAATAGTGAATAACATTTTATTATAGTGTGCATCAATTAGAGATAGTTGAATTCTTACTATGAACTTGACGTTTTTAGTTACAATTTAGTACAAGTGAAGACAAATAAAGTACTTAACAAGATATGGAAGAGAAGTATGTCGTATGACTTCCTAAAAAACTACTTATAACATATCCATTACACTGAGATTAAGACTATTAAATATAAATATGTGGAAGAAAAATATGCATATTTATGATAAGATTAGCATTTTGTTTGAATAGAAATGTGATGTTTTGTTTGATTTTATAGATGTAGATTGTTCGAAAATTGGGAAATATTCATAGAATTTAGAGTAATATGCAGAGAAATGTGTGTTTGATTATTTTGCTTTGCCATCCCAAAAAAACTGATATGGTTGAGTCCTCGATAGATGACTAACCAAGTCATAAAAATTTATGGGGTAATTGCAGTAAACCACCATTATAATACCCCGCGTTTTGCAGTAAACCACTATTTTAACAACTAATTACGAAATGAGTATATTATAATAGCACCGTTATCAAAAAACCACCATTTTCACAACTCCGTTAAAAATTGTAAAACACGCGTCATACGATGCGTGGGTATATAACTTTAATTCAGACGGTTTCAAAAAACCACCATTATAATGTCTTGTTTTGCAAAAAATCACCATTTTAACAAATAATTACAAAATGACTATATTATAATATCCCAATTAGCAAAAACCACCATCTGAATATATAGGTAACGCTAGGAAATGAGGTTGAGGCTACGATTGTGGCTATCTTTGATTAGTAAGACAGTATAGGTTTCTTGATTTATAATCCATACTAGACACGAAACCTAATGAAAACATATTTGCAGTTCCGGTGTGGTGAGAAGCTGTTATATTTTCGCTCAAAGTCGATCTTTAAGATCAATATAGAAAAACAGTTAGAGTTTGAAAGTAGTGATATAATATATCATATTTCATAAGATAAAATGAGAAAATTATTTATATTTGAACCATGCAGTCGATAATCATTAAACATTGATAATAAACTCCCTAACAAGAGTTTTCTTTTGCATTTTATAACATTATTTTCTTCGTTGACTTCCATCGAGATTAAATTGAAGCACCATGTAACTAGTAGATACTTATTAACGAGTAAAATTATCATACGAGCCTCTGATCTAGCATGAACAGTGCCGTTGGTAGTACTCTGATAATAAGTTATTAGAAAATGGTGGTTTTTCGTAAATTTGTGATTATAATAGTGATTTTCGGTAATTAATATAAATATAGAATAATATTTTACTGCCACGTGTACGCGCACTTAACGGAAGTTTTAACGGAACAGTGTCAATGATGGTTTTTTGATAACGGAGTTATTATAATATACTCATTTCGTAATTAGTTGTTAAAATGGTGATTTACTGCAAAACGGAATATTATAATGGTGGTTTACTGCTATTACCCAAAAATTATCCATACAAAAAATTATAAAACAACAAAAAATATAAAAATACCCTTTATTTTCTCTAATATAAATATAAATATAAATATTATCCAAAATTGATTATATAAATATAGTTTTTTGCCGCAATGGCCTTCCCCGCCAATACAAATCCCAAGTGGCTCATCCATACATTTGCAAAACCTTAAATTAGAAATGTGAAAATCATTTGCAACTGGAGTTACCACCGTGCGAACGAGATTAAGGCTATACTTAATTTCCTCCAATCTCGCTTCCGTTAAGGCAGGTTGGGGTAGGGAGAGCGAACGGTATTTACCGTTTTACCTTTTCTCGTTTTACCGTTTATCGTTTTACGAACCAATATTTCTCATTCCGTTTATCGTTATCGATTTATCGTTTTACCGAATCTTCAATAAAACGGTAAAAAAAAGTTTTGGTAAAAAATCTCGATAAATCGACAATTTATCAAATGTTGCTCTACCTTAGGTTGAGACGAAGGAAGGTCGACCATCAATCAGCTTCACTAGTTTTGAAATTGGAGTTGGAGCCAAAAGGTTTGAATTTTCCTTAATTGCCAAATTCATAGTTAGCCGTTCGATCCAAATAGTATTCGAGGTCAATTGAGAGTATTTGGACGTACTACCCTTAGCGAAATATGAGACTCTCGCCATGTTTAATCATTCTCGACTTAGAAAAGGATGTACATCATCATCTGTCATCATCTCTTAATAAGGCTCTTTCTTCCGTTTGTTTCATTGGACTCACGATTATAATCTTAAAAAGAAGAAAAAACGATTACCACTGTGTGGATCAGACTCCCAGGTCAACCTTTACAGCTCTATGATAGTGCTTTTATAGATGCAATTGTATCTACTTTTGGTTATTTCGTTAGGGTTATTGCGCCACACGAGCCAGGCTGAGCTGATCCGGAGGTCTGAGCTGCTCCGGAGGTCTCGACGGAGCTGCGCAGTTTTTGAATTCATTATCGCGCCTAGGTCATTTGTGATTTAGGGGTTCAAATTGTAATTTAGAAAAACATGTGGGGTGTTATTGTAAAATGTAAAACTGAGCAGCACATTTTGTAATTTCCCAAAGTCTGCAACTAACATAACAGACTTCTGGGAATCGATTCATTCATTCAATGAAATTGATTTTTGCTCTCGAAAGATTCCGTCTCCGCTGCGACTTCCGGCGAGCTTGATCGACGTAGTTTCACATGGTATCAGAGCCGGCGCCGGCGCAGGTACGTCTCTGATTTCCGATCTGGTGATTGATCTGAGTTTTGGTGTTATTTTGTGCAATCTTGGTTGTTGTTCTGGAAATGGCTGCTGCTAGTGCCTCTAGTTCTAGCGTTCGAATTGAGAGTCAGTTTGATGATCCGTTGTTCGTCGGTAGCAATGAGAATGTGGCTGCAGCGCTTGTCAGTGAACCATTGATTGGGATACAGAATTTTGTTTCATGGAAGAAAGCCATGGAAATGGCTTTGGGGATGAAATTGAAACTTGGATTTGTTAGGGGAGACTTTGCCAGACCTGCAGATCCATATCAATTGGCGAAATGGGAAAGATGTAACAATGCTGTGCATACCTGGTTGATGAACTCAGTGTCTAAGGAGATTGGAACTTCAATCCTGCATTGTAGAGATGCCATTCATGCTTGGGCAGTGCTGCAAAACAGGTTTGGAGGTTCAGTAAGACCTAGATTGTATTCTTTGAGAAAAGAAATGAGTTCTTTATCACAAGGGGAACTGACAGTGTCTGAATATCATGGAAAACTCTTGAGTCTTTGGGATCAAGAAGATGCATTACAAGAAAACAGTGCATGTGATCTTGGATTGGTTTGCAAAGCAGCAGTGTGTGCAGAAAAGAGGATTACAGAGCACAAGATCATGCAATTCCTGATGGGATTAAATGATATTCATGCTCAGGTTAGGACTCAAATTTTGACAATGAAACCCATGCCTAGTATTGATGAAGCTTACAACATGGTTATGGAGGATGAAGCTGAGAAAGCTATAAGTAAGACGTCTGTTACAGAGATTTCAGCAATGTACAGTCAAAAGAGTAATGGATCTGATGGTCAGAACAATAAAGAGAAAAGAGTCTGCTCACATTGTCAAATGACAGGTCATACAAAAGAAAAGTGTTACAAGTTACATGGATACCCTCCCAACTACAAGAAAAACAAGAATAAAGGAAGTTCTGCACATAATGTGATAACAGTTCCTGGTTCGAATGCAGTTGTAGAGAATCAGACACCTGCAAATCAGATACAGTTGGGATCAGTTAACATGACTCAAGAACAACTGAATAAGCTGATGAACTTTCTGAACATCCAGAACACCAATGAGCATCTTGCAGGTATATCTTGTCTTACATCAATTAATATTTGTACTCATGATTGGATTATTGACAGTGGAGCAACTGATCATATAACTCCACATGAACATTTATTAAAAGATGTTAAGAAAATAGATGCTCACAATATTCTGATGCCTAATGGAGAAGCAGTGTTAGTTAATCACATAGGGAAATGTGAGCTGACAAAGGATATTACATTGCAAAATGTCCTACTGGTTCCAAAAATAAAGTTCAACCTGCTAAGTGTGTCAAAGCTGATTCATGATTCGAAGTGTTCAGTTCTGTTTTCTAATGATAAGTGTTACATTCAGGACCCAGTAAACCAGACAGTGATCAAGATTGGTGAACTATCACAAGGGTTATATCAGCATGAAGGAAATGAAGCAAAGAAATGTTTAGCCATCACACAACAGAACAGGAAGAAAGTAGATCTCTGGCATAAAAGATTGGGGCATGTTCCTTTTACCAAGATTACAAAAAGTTTAAAAGACTATATTCCTGATCTAGCTTGTAAAGTTGACAGTATTCAGTGTGATATTTGTCCTTTGGCAAGACAAACTAGGCTTCCATTTCCTGATTCAGATTCAACTACTAAGTCATTGTTTGACAAAATACATGTTGATGTATGGGGACCATACAAAGTTCCTACTTTAACAGGTTGCAGATATTTTCTGACAATAGTTGAAGATATGTCAAGGGTAACATGGACTGTATTGATGAAATCAAAAGCAGAAACAACTGACAGCTTAGTGAATTTCTACAAAATGATTTCAACTCAATTTGGGAAACAAATTAAGACTGTCAGGACAGACAATGGAACAGAATTTTTGACATCCAGTTTGTCAGATTTCCTCAAGAATCAGGGTTGCATACATGAGAAAGCATGTCCATATACACCTCAGCAAAATGGTATTGTTGAAAGAAAGCACAGACACTTACTTGAAATAGCGAGGGCTTTGAAATTTCAGGCAAAAATTCCAGATGTCTTCTGGGGAGATTGTGTTCTTACTGCTGCACATATCATTAATAGAATACCATCAGATAAACTCAGGAACAAGTCTCTGTTAGAGATACTGCTAAACAAAGTGCCAAGTTATGATCATCTAAAGACTTTTTGGATGTTTATGTTATGCAACCAATGTCATTCCCCACAAGGGAAAATTTGATGCAAGAGCTAGGCCACATGTGTTTCTGGGATATCCTTTTGGCTATAAAGGGTACAAGCTTTTAGATATGGAATCTCATTCAATAACTATAAGCAGAGATGTCATTTTTCATGAAGACATCTTCCCTTTTCAAGAGTTAGCCAAAAACATGGAATCAGAAAATTCTCAGAGTATACTTCCTCTGATACAACCTTATACTGATGATAACATTGATAACATTGATGTTCCAGTTACATTGAATCAGCAACCTAATGAAACTGAGCAAGAAATTAGGCCTGATGTCAATACACAAGGAACAAGGAGATCTAGCAGATCTACAAGACCATCAGTTATGTTGAGAGACTTTATCTGCAACCAAGTCCAGTCTAGCAAAGTTCTTTATCCTATTTCTGATTATTCTGACTATTCAGGATGCTCTCATAATTTTCAGAAGAAAGCATTACAGATATTATCAGAAACTGAGCCTACTTGTTATACACAAGCAGTCAAGGATAAGAATTGGAATCAGGCTATGCAGACTGAATTAGCTGCATTAGAAGAAAACAACACCTGGGAAATTTCAGATCTTCCAGAAGGGAAAAATCCCATTGGATGCAAATGGGTTTTTAAGATAAAAAGAAATTCAGATGGGACAATAGAAAGGTATAAAGCAAGACTAGTTGCCAAGGGTTATAACCAGATAGAAGGGTTAGATTACAATGAGACCTTTGCTCCAGTCATTAAAATGAATACAGTGAGAACCTTGCTTGCAGTGGCAGTATCAAAAGGATGGCCTATATATCAGTTAGATGTCAACAATGCTTTTCTACATGGATTTCTAGATGAAGAAGTCTATATGTCTTTACCCCCTGGATTATACAAGTCAGAAAAGGCACAAGGAAAGGTCTGTAAGCTTTTGAAAAGCTTATATGGATTGAAACAGGCATCAAGGCAGTGGTTTAGCAGGTTCAGTGATGCACTTATTCAGTTTGGCTTTGTTTCAAGCCTAAATGACTATTCCCTATTCACATACAAAAGGTCAGATCATTTCATTGCCCTTCTTGTGTATGTAGATGATGTAATCATCACTGGGACATCTACAGAGTTAATTGCAGAGATAAAAGCATTTATACATGCTCAGTTCAAAATAAAAGACCTGGGGAAATTGCATTACTTCTTGGGAATTGAAGTGGCAAGGTCAAAGGAAGGTTTATTTCTTAATCAAAGGAAATATGCTTTAGAACTGATTGAGGAAACTGGATTACTAGGATGTAAACCTAGTCTTCTACCAATGGACTCAAAACAGAAATTGGCTTTATCAAAGGCAGATTTGTTGACAGATCCCACTTCTTACAGGAGGTTAATTGGAAAGTTAATCTACCTAACAGTTACTAGGCCTGATTTGGCTTTCTCAGTACATGTTCTAAGTCAGTTCATGAATGCACCCACAACAGAACACATGACAGCTGCTCATAAGATAATTCGTTACCTCAAAGGTGCTCCAGCAAAGGGTTTATTCTTCCCAAGTAATCAACCGTTGCAACTGAAAGCCTTCTGTGATGCTGATTGGGCATCATGTCCAATAACACGCAGATCTGTGACAGGTTATTGTGTTCAGCTGGGCTCAGCATTAATTTCCTGGAAAACAAAGAAGCATACTGTTGTATCAAGGTCTTCAGCAGAGGCAGAGTACAGGGCAATGGCACATACCTCTTGTGAGGTTTTTGGTTGACCAGACTGCTCAGTGAACTTGGTGTACATCAGACAGAACCTGTTCCCCTTCATTGTGACAATAAGTCAGCCATACACATTGCTAGAAACCCAGTATTTCATGAAAGGACAAAGCATATTGAAATTGACTGCCATGTGGTCAGACAGTACATCAATGATGGTTTGATCTTACCTAGTTTTATTGCTTCTTCAGAACAGCCAGCTGACTTGCTTACAAAAGCCCTTCCGGCTGATCTCCTCGCCAGGCTGAGCTCCAAGCTCAATCTGTGCAATGTTCTGCACGAGTTGAGCTTGCGGGGGGGTATTGCCCCACACGAGCCAGGCTGAGCTGATCCGGAGGTCTGAGCTGCTCCGGAGGTCTCGACGGAGCTGCGCAGTTTTTGAATTCATTATCGCGCCTAGGTCATTTGTGATTTAGGGGTTCAAATTGTAATTTAGAAAACATGTGGGGTGTTATTGTAAAATGTAAAACTGAGCAGCACATTTTGTAATTTCCCAAAGTCTGCAACTAACATAACAGACTTCTGGGAATCGATTCATTCATTCAATGAAATTGATTTTGCTCTCGAAAGATTCCGTCTCCGCTGCGACTTCCGGCGAGCTTGATCGACGTAGTTTCACAAGGGTGGATGATAGAATGAAAGCTTGCATTTCAGTCAAATATGCACGTGCATGTGTAGAGTTAGACGTTACTCAGTCAATGCTCGAGTCTATATGGATCGCAGTGCCATATAATCAAGGATTTTGGCAACCAATTATTGTTGAGACAAATTAGCATACTGTAGCAAATTAAGGGTTCGTGGTCATGATCTCAATACTTGTCGGAAAGTTAAGCAACCTATTATATACCAAAGAAACAAGGAACTTCAAATCCAAGGAATGTTTTGAAGGCTGGTGATAACCGCATTTCAATTATTATTAGTGATAACTCATCGAAGGATAAGGATGAAAACTTTAAATCGTTGAAAGTTAGAAATAATAGACCTGGAAAATGGAAGAAACCTCTTTTTTGATGAAAAAAGGAAGGAGCCCGTATTACTATAAATAACAATTATGCTACAGTTGGTGATAATCAGACCGGTAACAGTGACACTCCCAATATGGTGACACTCCTAATAGATGCAAGGAATCTACCCAAGCTGCTACCAGCCTACCAACTCTAATAATAACCTTGAATTGGTAATATTTGAGGGTATGTCTGAAAGTGAGTTGAAGATTTTATCTTCAAATGCTTCTACTATAATTCCAAATTTAAATAAATATAACGATGTTGATTAAGCTAATGATAAATCTGATGATGATCTTGTAAACTGTGTGCCTGCTTTGATCTGGTGGAAGAAGATCATATTGAAGATTGCTTGATGTCCAAGATAGCTACAAGAGTTTGAATATATTTGTATTTGAGTCTCAGGGTATGTAGTTGCAAATACATAGTAGTCTGGGGTCAATGTGCAAATATGTAAAGTTCAAGACAAAGCACACATCTGTTGTGTGTTGCATCAGTCTGACACCTGCTGCAGCAGAGGTGTGCCTCATATTCTGTGTGTCTGCATCAGGGGCTATAAAGGTGTCGGTCTGTCTTGTAGCTGGGAAAGTGAGAGCGTCTGTGAGTCTAGTGTACGTGTGAGTCTCCTGTGGGTGTCCTGTGGAGCGTCTGAGTGGGCTGGTCTGTAGTAGAGAGAAGTGAGCGGTAGCTGGTGGTTTCCGGCTAGAGGTTTGATGTAATCTCTGTGTTCCTCCTCCTTGAAACATCAATAAACTCCTGTTTGCTGGACTAGTCTAGCCACCCAGAGTGTGGCTAGAAAATTAGGGTAAACCTCTTGTGTAATTGAGTACTGCTTCAGGTCTGTTTCAGGGGTGTTGCAGATTGTTGTTCTGAGTTGTCTTTCGGTGGATTGGGGCATAGGCTTCTACAATTGGTATCAGAGCCCGTACGGCGACCAGAATGACTCCGACGAGATTTGAGATGGAGAGGTTTGATGGGAAAGGAGACTTTTCCCTTTGGAGGCAAAGGATGAGAGCCATCTTGTTCAAACAAGCATGTCAAAGCTCTGCAAGGTGAGAAGGAGCTTCCGGAGACTATGTCCAAGGAAGATAAGGAAGAGCTGCTGGAGCTGGCCTACAGCACAGTGATCTTGTATCTTGGGGACAAGGTTTAGGGAGGTTTCCAAGGAGAAGACTGCAGCAGGGGTTTGGCTAAGCTGAACAACTCTACATGACCAAGACATGACTAATAGGGTTTACTTGAAGGGAAGGTTGTTTGGGTTTAAGATGACTGATGAAAGTCCTTGGATGATTACTGGATGAGTTCTCAAAGATAGTGATAGATCTGGAGAATATCGGAGTGAAAGTCGAGGATGAGGATCAGGCCATCATGATATTGAACTCACTTCCGGCTTCATACTCTACCTTTGTGGAAACATGAAGTATTCCAGAGAAACTTTGAGTCTTGAGGAGTGTTATCAGCTTTGAAATCTAAACAGATTGAAGCCAAGTCAGCAGGGGATGTTGCGGAGGGCTTAACTGTGCAGAGGAAGTTTGACAAACATGACAAGAAGAAGTTGAGGAAACACAGCAAAGGTAAGAGTCCTAGTGGTCAGAAGATGGAAGCTAAGCAGAAGGGCTATAAGTGCTTCTATTGTCACAAGGAAGGACACTTCAGAAAAGACTGTCCTGAAGTCAAAGAAGCAAGGGAAGAAACCTGCTCAAGCAGAGGTTTCGTTGCTGAAGATGGGTATGAGAGTGCTGAGGTCCTTGTTGCAGCAGAGAAGGATACCAGTGTTAAGTGGATCCTGGACAGTGGCTGCTCGTTCCACATGACTCCAAATAAGCATTGGTTTGAGGTGTTTAAGCAAGAGGATGGTGGATCTGTTCTTTTGGGAAACAACAAAGCCTGCAGAGTGCTTGGTATTGGATCTGTGAGAATCAGAATGGAGGATGGGAGCACTAGGTTACTCACCCATGTCAGGTACATTCCTGAACTGAAAAGAAATTTGATTTCTTTGGGTACTCTTGATGCTTTAGGTTATTCATTTAAGGCAGAGAAGGGTGTTATTAAAGTTGTTAGAGGTGCATTGTTAAAGGGTGTTAGAACAAATGGCTTGTATGTGTTGTGTGGTGAAACTTTTATACCTGGAGAAGGCTACTTGTCGGAGGAATCTAGAGATAAGACCATGTTATGGCATCTTAGATTGGGACATGTAGGAGAGCAGGGGTTGATAAAACTAGCAAACATGGCTGTTTGGGGAAGGAAGTTATCAGTAGGATCAAGTTTTGTGAAAACTGTGTGTTGGGTAAATCTAGTAAGGTTAGATTTAGTAAAGGAACACATAGAACTGCTGATAACTTGAATATATACACTCTGATCTTTGGGGACCCTCTAGAACTGAATCAATAGGAGGTAGAAGGTACTTCATGACTCTTATTGATGATTACTCTAGGAGATGTTGGGTATATTTTCTGAAGCATAAGAATGAAGCTGTTGATGTTTTTAAGACCTGGAAATTGTTAGTTGAGAATCAGACTAACAAGAAAATTAAGAGGCTTAGAACTGACAATGGGCTTGAGTTTCTGGACAAGACATTCTTGGATTTGTGCAAGTGTGCAGGTATTTCAAAGCATCACACAGTTCCTGGAAATCCACAACAAAATGGATTGGCTGAGAGGTACAATAGAACTATACTGGAAAGAGTGAGGTGTATGTTGTTCCAAGCTGGTTTGCCAAAGAAGTTTTGGGCTGAGGCATTGCAAACTGCCTGTTATCTGATCAATAGATGTCCGTCTTCTGCCATTGAATTCAAGACACCTATGCAGATGTGGAGTGATCATGATGAGGATTACTCAAAGCTCAGAATTTTCGGATGTGCTGCTTATGCACATGTGAAGCAGGATAAACTTGCACCTAGAGCACTGAAGTGTATTTTTCTTGGGTACCCGGAAGGAGTCAAAGGATACAAACTGTGGTGTTTGGAAGAAAATCATAAGAAGATTGTCTTAAGCAGAGATGTCACCTTCAATGAAAGTCATTTTCCGTTCAAGAAAATGGGAACTTTGAGACTGGTGAGTGTAGCAGATCTCAAGTCGAGGTGGAGCTTGAAGTGTTGCTTCAGAAAATGGAAATGGTGCTGAAGCAGGTCAGGAGCAGACTGACAGAGCTGTTGAGGCAGTGACCAACAAACCACTCCTAGGAGTAGAACTGCAAGGCTTTCTAACTACCAACTAGCCAGGGATAGGAAAGAAGAGCTGGTGCAGGAGAAATCCAATCAGATTTGGATTTGAGGATATGGTGTCATTTGCATTCAATGTGGCTGAGGAAATTGATGAAAATGAACCAAGGTGCTTCAAGGAAGCAGTTGAGTCTGAGAACTGTGACAAGTGGATTCAGGCTATGAAGGAAGAGATGGCGTCTCTTAACAAGAATGAAACATGGACCCTGTGGACAAACCTGATCATAAGAAACTAGTAAGTTGCAAGTGGATTTTCAAAGAAGGAGAACATATCTGGATCTGGTGAACCTAGATGGAAGGCAAGGCTAGTGGCCAGGGGTTTTTCTCAGGAAGAAGGGTAGACTTCAATGAGATTTACTCACCTGTTGTGAAGCATAGATCAATCAGAATGCTTTTGGCCTTGGTAGCAGAGATGGACTTGGAACTTGAGCAGCTTGATGTCAAGACTGCTTTTCTGCATGGAGACTTGGATGAAGTGATCTACATGACACAACCAGAGGGCTTTGAAGTTGGAGATCCTGATAAGAAGGTACGTCTGCTTAAGAAGTCTCTGTATGGTCTGAAGCAAGCTCCTAGGCAGTGGTACAGAAAGTTTGATGAGTTCATGCTGAAGGTAGGTTTCAGAAGATCCAGTTATGATTGGTGTGTCTACTTCAAGAAATCTGCTGAAGGGTGTTATATTTATCTGCTTCTCTATGTTGATGATATGCTGATTGCTAGTAAACAGAAAGAAGAGATAAGTAAACTGAAATTGCAACTGAATGAGAGTTTCGAGATGAAGGATCTGGGATCAGCCAAGAAAATCCTTGGGATGGAAATTACCAGATTCAGAAAGCAAAGGAAGTTGTTTCTGTGTCAGTCTGGTTATTTGAAAAGGGTTTTGCTCAGATTTGGTTTTGAGAATGTGAAGCCAGTTAGTACTCCATTAGCAAATCATTTCAAACTAAGTGCTGATCAAGCTCCTGTTACTGAAGAGGAAATTGAATACATGAAGGGTGTTTGACGTTGGGGTTTTTAGGGCGAGTATTGGCAAATACTTATCCTAGTCACGCAATGTCAAACAAATTTATATGTTCCTAGGGTCGAGTCCCAAGAGAAAAGCCTAGACGTTGTTTTCTATCGATAGTCACTAATGCAAGTCTACGAAAGATGGGGATTTTGTATTTGATTTTTGTTAAATAATCTAAATCTAATAAACAGAAATAAAATGCAGCAAGAACCCTACTTCATTCCTAGGTTATGAGATAGTGATGCAATGATAATGATGCAAGCAATAAAAGTAATGAATGATACGTTTCTTAGGTTATTGTGTTGCGCATTCTAGATTCAACTCTCGCTCCTTCTCTAGAATGGATGCAACACTTAAGTACGATTCTCAAACTCTCGCTCTATTGAATCGTGTTTAGAACTTAAATCCCATAATCTTAACCTCTCGGTCTATTGATCGGTAATTCAAGTCCACAATAATGTTAACCTAAGGTAATGTGTGTTTGTCAAAACACGAAACACTGCCCTAAACATACAATTCTAAATTCTAAACAACCTAAGTTCAACTCTCGTTCCTTCCTTAGGCGAATAAAATTCAGAACATAAATAAAGGGAATAAACAAACATATCAAACACTTCGTATTGCATGTTAAAAATCTGGTTTACATCAAGATCAAACCTAGGAAATCCGTGAGGATTCCCACCACAATACTACTCGGTCATACTACAAAAAGTAATAAACAAAACAGAAATAAAAGTAGAGTAGAGGTTGCCGGTGTTGGAGAGGAGATCTTTGGCGTTTCCTCGTGCTTCTTGTCGTCGAAACCTTTGGAGTAGCCGCTGAAAAATCCTTCCAAACCGTCACTCTTGAAGCTTGTTTGCTCCCCGGATAATTGTATTCTTTCTCTGGCCGTCCAAGCTCACGTTGTGTGTGTTTAGGGTTTTGTATTTATACCCTTGAATTTCCAAACCCTGAACTTTCCAAAATTTCAGATTCTGCAATATTCTGCCCTCGCCCGACCCACTTTTTGGGTCACCTGACCCATATTTTTGGTGTGCCCGACCCATTTTCCTCGGGACACCTTCTTCACCTCCTGACCGACTCACTTTTGGGTCGGGCACCCAAGAAATGGGTCGGTCGACTCATTTTGCTTCCTAGATCGCCCGACTCATTCCTCGGAAGAAACGGGTCGGTCTGTATTGAACGACCCAAAACACCATCTTACAGTCCGATTTGGAACTTGACGTAAACTATAATGCTGTAGGTAATTGAAAGAGCTTTCCAACGAGATATCATACATCTGAATCCAAGATCTGTGCTGTGTTCTAAAGCTTTTAAAGAGCCAGAGGTCGGGCTGCCACTATATGCTGCCATTTACTCGTTTCTGCTCGAATCATCTGGAATTCGCCCGAACTTCTTCCATTCCATCCCACATTGATATATTTACGTTTATAATCTGAAATGGAATAAAAGAGTATCAAAAGACGTGATAATGATCGAAATGAACAAGAACTTAATGGGAAATATGTGCAAATGCATAGTACATTTGTTCGTATATCAGTGCTCCTTATTCCAGTGTAGTAGGGTGCTTAATGTATGCCATGGTCTGTACTAGACCTGATTTGGCAAATGCAGTGAGTTCGGTGAGTAGGTTTATGGCTAAACCTGGAAAACAACACTGGTTTGCTGTAAATGGGTGATGAGATATCTGGCTGGGACATTTGAGAAGGGTCTGATGTTTGGGAATTCTGAAGCAGGTGGAGCTTTGGTGATGGGCTATGTTGACTCTGATTTTGCAGGAAGTTTGGACACTAGGAAGTCTCAAACTGGATATGTGTTCACAATGTTTGGAACTGCAGTGAGTTGGAAGGCTTGTTTACAGTCTGTTGTGGCTTTGTCAACAACAGAGGCTGAGTATATGGCTATAACTGAGGCAGTTAAGGAAGCATTGTGGATGAGAGGGGTAGTGACTGAGCTAGGACTTGTGCAAGAAAATGTCAGTATTTTCTGTGATAGTCAAGGGGCCATTCACCTCTCAAAGCATCAAGTATTTCATGAGAGATCGAAACACATTGATGTGAGGCTGCATTTTGTGAGGAGAGTCACTGAGTCTGGGGAAGTGAAGCTGGTGAAGATATCAACTCTGGAAAATCCAGCTGATGCTTTCACAAAGACAATACCTGCTGAGAAGTTTGAAAAATGCCTAGGGCTTCTAGGCATTGTTCTGAAACACTGAAGTTAATAGTGTGAGTGGAGTTTGTTGGTGGTTAATGGAAGGAGAGGAGCAGATCAAGCAGTCAAGGTGGAGATTGTAATCTGTGTGCCTACTTGATCTGGTGGAAGAAGATCATTTGAAGATTGCTTGATGTCCAAGATAGCTACAAGAGTTTGAATTTATTTGTATTTGAGTCTCAGGGTATGTAGTTGCAAATACATAGTAGTCTGGGGTCATGTTACAAATATGTAAAGTTCAAGACAAAGCACACAGTCTGTTGTGTGCTGCGTCAGTCTGACACCTGCTGCAGCAGAGGTGTGCCTCATATTCTGTGTGTCTACGGGGCTATAAAGGTATCGGTCTATCTTGTAGCTGGGAAAGTGAGAGCGTCTGTGAGTCCAGTGTGTGAGTCTCCTGTGGGTGTCTTGTGGAGCGTCTGAGTGGGCTGGTCTGTAGTAGAGAGAGAAATGAGCGGTAGCTGGTGGTTTCCGGCTAGAGGTTTGCTGTAATCTCTGTTGTTCCTCCTCCTTGAAACATCAATAAACTCCTGTTTGCTGGACTTGTCTAGCCTCCCAGAGTATGGCTAGAAACCAGGGTAAACCTCTTGTGTAACTGAGTACTGCTTCAGGTCTGTTTCAGGAGTGTTGCAGATTGTTGTTCTGAGTTGTCTTCGGTGGATTGTGGCATAAGCTTCTACAGATCTCAATTTAATATCTAAAGATATCTCAAATGTAGCGATACGTCATAAAAATGATGGGTCTGAACTAGTGTCGGACTCATGATAAGGCTTGGTGGGGCATATGCCCCACTAGCCTTTTGAAATTTAGTACTCCCTCCGTCTCATTATGAGTGTCTTATTTCCTTTTTGGATGTCCCAAAATGATCTTCTCATTTCTTAAAATAGAAACTTTTTACGTCTACATTTACACCTTTCATACTTTTTATCCCACTCATTTTCTTTCTTACTTTTTGTCTCACATTTTTTAATTTTCTTAAAACCGTGAAAGTTCTCAAATGGGACATGATCAGTGTTCGAAATGTCTATTTTAAGCCCCTACTTTCATGCTTATTTCTCATGATTAGAACGTAAAATATATTACTTTTGATACTTGGATTAATGTTTCAGGTCAAAAATACGATTTTCGCCTTACGAAGGAGCATACATGGAAATATGAGGAAAAGCACGTGAATTCGGCCTAAATCAGACATAATTGGGAGCATTTCTGCAATCCTCAGACCGAGTGTACTAAAGTACTTGACTCGAGCTAAAACAAGCCAAAGACTCATGTTACTCGAGCGAGTGAACACACTACTCGAGCAAGTCAACACGTGATCAAGACTCTTCGTATGGATTCTCTCCATTTAATACGAGATTTAATACGAGTGGATAAGCTAGACCTTCCATTTACTCGACCATTTAATACAAGTGGATAAGCTAGAGCTTTCATTCCACTCGACCATTTTGATTACTCTTCACTACATAAGCATAACAAGAGACACAAAGAAGAGGTTAGCTAGAGAGCTAGCTAGGGGCCGAGAGACCCTAGAGAAGAAGTGATTGAAGTCGAGTACCCAAGAAGAGAGCCGAGAGAGCTCGAGGACCTTTCGAATGACACAAGATCATCCAACATCATTTTGTACTCGAGCTAACAAGGAGAGAAGCAGCAGCTTGGAACTCGACCGTGGAACATCAATCACTGAGAATTTCTAAACTTTTACTCTTGTTTTATTTACATCGTTTGAATATGTTTTCATTCTCACTCGAGATGAGTGAGTAGTTTCCTTATGATGGGGATTTGATGAATCCCTAATGCTTATGAATAACTAGAACATGATTATCTAATTTACATGAATTAATTCTTGTATGACTATTATGTGTATTGAATCATACCCAAGCACTACGTCTAGGTGTCCTGACAAAACGTCTAGAAGAGTAGGTCGAGTAGTATTTTCTAGGGAAGGATCAGGAGGTGAACTTAGACTATTTTGGAATCAATACAACCATTAGATCGAGTATATTAGCAAAGCGGGAGCAGCGAGTATATTTGGTGCATGAATGTATTAATAAGCATATTTGGACAGATTAGTGAAAACACCGGGAGGAATGAAGCTAGTCGAGTAGATGTTTACGTGCGAATCCAACATTCGGGAGTGAGGATACGTATGCTAATGCTACTCAGTCTAAATTCTATAATATAAATCCAACATTCGGGAGTGAGGATTTATATTATCATATATATATATATATACATTCTATATTAAATTGTCATCAAGAAGGAAATTCATAACTATAATCGATATCTTGCTCGAGTGAAACCATAAGTATTAGTGGAGGATTCTCATCCTTGTCATAGTTTTTATATTTGATAACAAAACCTTTTTTCTAAACATTGCCTTTAAAATAAATAAACACTTAAGAACTATTTTGAAAGCTAGTAATCGATTTTAAAGTATAACTTAACTCCACTGTTCCCTTGGGTTCGACACTAGGTCACTCCTAGTTCTACAAATTCTTTTGAGTTGCGTGTTGGAATATTTATCTACTGAATACCACACACGTCAGGACACTCAAAATGGGACGGAGGAGTAACAATTAAGGTCTTTAACTTAAAAATATTATCATATTTTTTCATTTTGCCCTATATTTAAAAATTGTGCCTCATTTGTACTAAAAACTTTATTTTGACCTTAGTTTTCATTGTAACTACACACATTGATTAGACAATCGGCTTCCAAGGATACGGCAGCATAACTTTTTTACTTAGAAGAAGCAAATTGGACTATCACCAACACTGTTTGTAACCAAGACTCACGAGTGAGGACGATTGTTGTGTATCTGATGAGTAACAAAAGGGGGCAACCCTCCTTTTATACTTCTGAGGGCCGTAACGGGTTAGCTGAAAAGTCTCTACCCACTGCATGACGCCGGCGCACACAAGTTTCGGTGATTCAGGGCCAAACCGACCGTGGATTTGCACCCTCATTGTCATAGTGTGATTATATATATAGTTAAGCATTTTTCTCTTTCCACAAATAGGATACAAAACATACAAGTCTTGACATCCATTCCTTATGGACTCAAACTTGTCATGTCTTGTATGCATGTTCGAGCATCGATATCTCAATCGATGCTCGATCAATTTTAATATTCGAAAAATGAGTCAAACCCATTTTCTTCGCACTTAAAAAATAACAAAATTTCCAACGATGTATTGGGCTGCGTGGCCTTGCCTTGTTCCCGTTTATGTATCGAAATGGAATTGAAGTGAAGGGAAATATCTGTTTTTGCTAAATGGCAAAGTTTTATGTTGTCTTGTGGAGTCTGGTCTGTATGTTCATCCATTCCACACAATACTCATCCATAACAAAATCTCATCATCCAAATTCCAAACAATTGCAATGGAAATAAATATCTCATCTCCATCCATCTCTTTTTCTCATTCCTCCCTCTTTGATATTTTTCAGAAACAGATATTTTCATCCATTTGTCTAATTGTGAACCAATGGCCTCAGTTTCAATATATGTCTCCCCAATCCCGCCCAAGGAGTTCTCCAAGAAGAAGAGGACTAGTAGGGTGGCCAAACTGAAGCAGTGCAAACTTGACGTTCGTCGAGAACAATGGCTTTCTCAGGGTACATTGTATTTCCCAATATATCATTCCCTTGCTTTCTTGTTTTAGGGAACTTGCTAAACTTTATTGATTACATTGCAGTCAGGACTGATGAATTCAAACCGGAGACGAACGAGAAGGCAAGATCTTCTTCAACAGTTTTCAAGAAATCCCAACACAACAAAACAATGGACAGCAAGAACAAGCCGATTATTAGTACCAATGAGTATAAGGACATGCCTTTGAGCTTACATGATGGAAGCTTGAAATGCTTGTTGAGTAGCACAAACCTTGATGAGCTAAGTTTCTCTGAGGAGCCTTGCAGTCCTCCCCAACTGACTAGCAGTGGTAGCAGCAGCAGCGACAGCAGTTGTTGGTCCATAAGTTTCTCTGAGATCGACGATGACTGTTTGGATGACTGGGAGGCTATGGCAGATGCTTTGACATTATTAACACCACAAGAACACAAACTACTCGAGAAACCTCATCCAAAAAATGACATTACGCCACAAGGACAGGATTTACAAAAGCCTTCGACAATGAAAGAACCTAAAAATGCTAAAACATGCAAGCCTTCGATCACTAGACAAGCATGGAGTGCAAATGATTCTCTTCGTCCACACTCACTTCCAAATCTTTTAGATAAAATTGATGTATCAAAAGGATCCAATTCGGAGATTGGTGGAGGAAATATCACAGCCCAATCGACTTGTTGTCCGATATGTTGCGAAGATCTTGATCTAACTGATTCGAGCTTTCAACCATGCACTTGTGGGTTTCGACTCTGTCTCTTTTGTCACAATAGAATTCTCGAGGCAGATTCTCGATGTCCTGGTTGCAGAAAAAACTACATAATGTTAGAATAATTTATATTATTCTAATATTATGGTTACTATGTAAACACCTAAATGTATATTATCTACCATTTCAAGTTATATTATTGAACGGATAAAAATACATGAATTATGGATTCGGTACACATTAATATGTGTAGATACCATTTGAATAAGTATAAATATGTACCCATCGAGAGGTGTCATGACTTTTAACACGTAATCATTTGATTGTCTATAAATATGAATAGAGTCATCAATTTAATGTAATCGAATTTATAATACTTACTTTCAAAGTATTTGCAAACGATTGTACGATAGATTGAAAGATCAAACTTCATCAAGTAATTAGCGCTAATATGAATTCAGATATACATAAATAAATTTGTAGTAGAATTAAGATCTTGAGATAATTTGCTGCAATGTAGCTTTAGTCTAACACATAGGTCAATATGACTCCTGTAATTAAACGACCATATATATTTTTTGATCAAAGAACAATGTCAATACATGAACAATGAACATTAATTTGTCTAACATTTTCTATTTATATGCATTTAAAATATAGTATCTTTCAAATCAGTAAATTTTTAGGAGTTCTTTTGTTCGTCTGTTTGCATATTCACACGTGTTTCCGCTGCGTCTAAAAAAACTAAAAGAATTTAGAATCTAAAAAAAACTAAAGGAAACTAGGGTTGACTGAAATTTTCTGTGCTGTAAAATATGGTATAAGAAATATTACGTGAAAGCCTTAATTTTATGTACGTGCCAGCAACTCTGTATCATCTACCAAACCCTTAGTCTCTTGCATGGGTTTATTCATATATGAATAATCTTTCAAACCTCATCATCACAACATACCCTAAAACCCTCTATTCCTTACATCATTCCTGATCTGTTTTCGAACCTAAAATGGCGAATAATCGACCCCAACAACGCACACCATCGCCATCTCCTCGTATGTTCCGTAGCAGAAGCACAACATCTCCCGGTACACGTACATCCATACAGGATCAACCAAAACATTCAGATTCACAACTTGTCGGAAAATCTAAGTCCACCAGAATTTCTTACAAGTACAAATTACACGATGTCTAATTCTAAGCTTATGTCCCAAAGAAGCCCATCACCATATTCTTCCATTTCTTCTAGTGGAAATTCAGTTAAGACTAATAAGGACCGCGGCCAGCTCTGGCTCTAAGTCAGCATGGGCCTTGTCTCCGGGGAGGTCATTCGCTCCTCCGCCTCCTGACCATTCGAAGATGAAGCAGACAACGACGGTGGTAACGAAGAGTACTAAAACTGTCCATGGAGGTGTAAGTGGGGTTTTTAAGTATTTCAAGTCAAAGAAGCCGAATCCTAAAGAAAAAGAAGATTTTCATAACTTAAAGATGTTGCACAATAGATTGGTGCAGTGGAGGTTCACCAATGCTAAAGCTGAGGCCGCCATGACTTCTGTCAAAGTTCAAGCAGAGGTCAGTTTTCATTGGATCATTCAATTTATCGACAAGGGTAGGGTAGTTTCGGACTTTATGCACTCAAAATTATCTGAATATTTCTGAACTGTCTTTTGGTGACATTAATGTTTGTGCTGTTTTTTTCTCATTTTGATATGTCAGACCAGGTTACTCAGTGTTTGGCTTCAAATATGGAATGTGAGAAACACTATGATGGAAAAGAGGATATGGTTGCAGAGATATCAGCAAAGGAGCAAATTGCTAGAAATTGTACATCCGCAGTTTGATCTACTAGAGGAATGGATGCAAATCGAGAAGAGAAATTTCGAAGCATTGAGTAGGATGATTAGAAAACTAAGCGCCATTTCAGTTCAACTCCCACTCGTTTACGGGGCAGAGGTAGTGTATATATACTTTTGTACCTTTTTAAGGTTTGTTTTGCTTGAGAGACACATTTTGATATATACACTGAAGCTAGAGACATGTATCTGATAAATGAGAATACTTTTACTGAAATGCAGGGTGATGCTGAGACGGTATATGATTCGATGAGGTTGGCAATGGACATTTTGGAAAGCTTTGAAGAATGGATACCCAAAGTACTTCATCAGGTTGGCTTGACCTTTTGGTTTAAACTTACAATAAGTAGCAAATCTTTTTGTCAAATCATTCAATTTCAGGTGTCCTAATGAAAATGTAACGAGAAAATGTAACGAAAAATTGTACTATTTGTGAAGGTGGAGATGACTTACAGATTGCTCGAGGCGTTAATCATCACGGCAGAACAGCAGAGGGAGTGTGTTGAAGAAATGAGCCACTGGATTGCAAATGTATCTTCACTGGAGGTAACCAACAAGCAGCTTCTGTTCTCACACATAAACATTATGAGTTTAGTAGGATATCATGAGCAAGGAGAAATATGATCTTGGATTTGATTGAAAAAGTACATCCTTGTTTGTAAATTTCAGGTTGCTGAGCGGAGCTCAAAGTTATGTCTCATTCAAAACATTGAAGAAGCAATGCACTAAGTGGAAATGTGATTACCATAGATGTTAGTTTCACATATAAATTGTTAGGCACGCAGACATGTGTATGCGCGGCCAGTCCCAGATCTTAGATCACAGACTTCAGGAGGAGGAAGCCAAATATAAAACATGAATGCTGTAAATGAAGATGCAGAAGTGACTGAAGTGACTGAAGTGGTGATACAATTCAATTCTGAATTCTGATTCACACAAAAAAGAAAATTCTCACATATACTTATTACTTGGGCAACAACTAATAATGTCGAAAACGAAAAGAAAATAGATCAAGTAATAGCAGTAGTGCAAGATATTGTGGTAGCTGCATCTCTTTTTGTACTTGTACATGTTGAAGAAAATACTATCAAATTTAGAGTAAAGCAAATCCTTGTAGAATCAAAGCATCTGCAATAACTTGGTTAGCAGCTTCTGATGGATGTACACTGTCCCAAAACACATATGTTGACGCGTTGGAACATGTTCCGATTGACTTGGGGTTACATAGAAAAATTGTTGTTTCTACTGCTCCAGTGCCACAACATCCCTTGTTAGCCTCTGTGAAGCCTGTGATGATATAAATGAATGATCATGTTGAGACTTGAGATTCAAAGGTATGATTTAATGCAGTTTGGTGTTTTTTGGAATTACCGAATTTTGAAGGTGATTTGACTAGATCATCGATTGGCTTGTAGATGTCGAAGATTACTAGCTTGAGGTCTGGGAGTTGCTTTTGGAGACTTGATGCAGCTGCACTTGCTTTCTTGTTAAAGTTCTGTGAATCTTGGTTGATTCTTTGTACACATCCGGTTTGATGGTTTCCGAAAAGGGTCTTTGCTGCAGGTAGACATCCTAATGGAGGGAGTGAAGTCACTCCGATTCTCGTTGCACCCAAACCGTGCAAGGTCTGTTTTCATTATACACATAAGTTTCGCTATAAATATCATTTTGTGTTCAAACAAAATCAAAGACAATTTCATATGTACTATATTTACCTTAATAGAATCAGACAGTATCTTGACAAGCATGCCTGAGTACTGATCAACAGTGTAAACCTTGTTGATGTAAGGATTTACGTAGTAATTCTGAAGAAAATCACTTGGACCAAAGCTCACTAAAAAGAGTGCACCATTGATGATAGTGTCTGCTTTGCTACTACCAACAGACTTGGCTAACTTGCCTTTGTATTCCTTGAAGTACTCCAATTGTTGTGTCAAAGAAATTGCATGCTGAAAAGTATAAAAGATCAGATTCAAGTGTGTCAAAAATACTAACAAGATATAACTGAAACTTGCTGTTTGTTTTCTCACACTCAGGTATGCAGTTTTGTCGTCGTAGCCAGATCCAGCAGATGCAAAATTAGCTCCTAGAAGTAATGACTTCCCTGATGGTCCACTCAAATATGGTGGTGCAAAGCTTGTGAAACCCAATGTTTCAGCTACAAGAAAATCATTTTTCAGTAAGGAAATCAATAGTTGCTTGTTATAGTTATCGACTTATGGGTTAGAGAGGTTAGAAGTAACTTACCAGTGATATCAGTGGCCAACTTGCCGTTGCAAAAGCGACCAGTAGCCTTATGGCCGGCAAAGTCTCGGCCATAAGGTGGATAGTTGGCCTTGAAGATAGTGTAAAGATAGTCATTGTTACCAACATCAGCAGCTGAGTCTCCAAAAGTGATGATAGCAGATACCAATGTGGTTGAGTCCTGTGCATATGCAGAGGTACATCCCAAAACCAAAATCACAGCAATAACTAAATTATGAACTGAACCCATTTTTGCTGTTTGAGGAGGATTTTTTGAAGTAGTGAGGTGTGTGGGTTAGATGGAAGCCTTATAATGGCATTTGTGATGGAATTTAGAAAAAGTTGAAGTTGATATTAATGTGTATCCAAATGGGTAGTTCAGAAAATTTATGACTTTGGTGCAGCAACAGCAAGTTAAGGCCTACAGTGGAAATATTAAACACTCCACCATGCCCTTTGCTTGCATTTCTTTTCCTTTAGCACCTGGCCGAGTCCCCAAATTTCGCATAGTGGGTAGCGGTCTAAAGATCAGTTACTGATCTCCTGTTCGACATGTTAATGGTTCAAGTCCTCCGGAATGCATCTGTAACTTGATAAAAAAGAAAAATAATCGAGAAAATACGTCCTACTATGTTTTTTAGCCGATTTAATTGTATATATTTTGTGGGTATTTAAGTTCAGCTATTAAACTTGGTTCTAAACTACAGATTAGGACAGCACATGCAGATGTATCTATTGAATTATGTTTGCCTCTGGAGATGTCTTAGCTCATTGAATTTAGTACAGTAAGAGATAAAGAAAGGGTCAATGTGGTTGGAAGGTGAGGAGATGGATCAATATACATAGTAATATGCAGTTGTGCCTACTTAGTTCTCTCTTGTGTTGGAGTTATGGTGTAGCCCAGTGGCATGTGCTCAGAGTTATTTTGAGTAGTTGCTGGCCTATGCTGCGCCGACTGGCATTTCATCGTGTGTGTGTTGAGAAATCTTTTGTTATATACATAAACAGATAGATAGACAGGTATATGACTTCAATGCGGACACAAAGGTCAACATTAATAAGGTCTTCTTGTTTCAAATGACACTTTTTTACAAGAAAGGAAAACCATAGTAGCAAATTGGGAGCTGACCCTAAATCAGACCTAGCAATTTTTATTGAAGAATCTTTCGTGTACTTGGAAAGGTGTAGAATAGGTGCACTCTTTCCATTATGTCCTCTTGTGGCTCCTTATTTTACCTATCATCATAAATGTGTGTACTAGTTATAACTTTGCAAGAGCTCGAAGTTTCTAGGAAAAGGTGGATGTATCATAATGAGATATAGGATTCAGATTCAGTGCTGCAACAGTAATTTGTTGAGGTTCAAACAAAACTATATAAATTAATATTAAACAATTCGTTATGATATTCACAGCAAATAACTACGCTGCATGGAATCTGAATAGTGAAATGTATATTGTAAAACTTGGTATTACATGCAATAACATGGAAATGAAGTGATGCATGCAAAAGTGAGTGATGTATATAAATGTTTGATGTTAACGTTTGCCGGGACAAATGGAGACGTTAGGCATGGCTAGCTGCGAGTCCCATTGATTGCACAAGAGCTAGCATTATTGTTTTGTTTGCTATGGCATGAGCTGAACTACTGCTGCTATGATCTATCAGAATTCAGTCAAGGGGCACATGAATGGCCCCAAGAGGCATTTAAAGCTGGATAAAATAACAAGTACATACTTCTCTCAAAGCAATCATCAAAAATTAAATAAAACCACATAGCTAATAGATGCTGATTTGAGAAATATCTCACATTCGCATTGCGAATATAATCATAAAACGGAAATTCACAAGTTTGAACTTTTGAGTCATAGTAGAATTAACACGATTAGTCATAACTGGAAGGTGAGGAGACACACACTCAATGCATTAAAATGCACGTAGTTTCAAAGTAATTACAGATCAGTGTGGTGTCGATTGAGCAAGTGGATGGCTTCATTTTGAGGATGAATGTGACTGAAACCAAGTTTTTTCGGCTTATTATTTCAATGGATTAGAGCATCTCCAATGTGATTTGGCAATTCGGAAAATCATTGTCGGTGGAATTAAGTTGATGGGTCAACCTGGTTTTCACTCGTAATCAACAGTTTAATTACTCGATTCTCCTAATCTTCCTTTGGCAATGCTTGTCTCAAAATTGTAAATATTTATATAATTTATTTGTGAGTTGTGACAGCCCAGCAGATGTGGGATCCACTTTGAGTTAATACCAAATAGGAGACACGTTTCATGTTTCAACCCAAAGACATGAACATAATAAAGTCATCGTATTGTTAGTCATATTTGCGTGACACGTTTTTATGGATTATTTGTGAGTTTTTTATAAGAAAATTAAATATCATTGGGTCGATATGTCCGAGTGGTTAAGGAGACAGACTCGAAATCTGTTGGGCTTTGCCTGCGCAGGTTCGAATCCTGCTGTCGACGCTTATTTCGTTTTAATCACTTGCGCCAGCAGGGCTTTCTAGGAGGACCATTTACCCAAACAACAAGACACTTCATATAATGTCCATAGACTAACTACAGTCTACTTAACAGTGCTGTTTGATTCGACCTTGCATGCTAAAAGACATGGCTGTCAAGTCCAACCAGCACCAGTGCAACACTACAATATGTTGCAGTACCTGCTGAATATAGATCGTATGTTAAAGAGTGTAAATAAAATGGCAGGGACAATCAAAAGTCGAATGTTTATTTTAATACTCGAAAATTAACTCGAAACGGTATGTAGACACGTAAACTCGGGAGAATCGTAGTTTTAACTCGAGAGTTTGACAACCATGCTCAGAACATACCAAATCTTCAACATTTATTTGAAGGTAATGCTACAGGTTTTATTCTGAGTTTCTATTAGGAGTGAACAAAATCAACTACATTTGCTGGCTGTATAGTATTTAAATGTTGTACCAAATTTGGCTTTGATCAAGAAGCAACGATGAAGGACACGTTTTTTAAGTTGAACTCAGGTTAGCCACCTTCTCCACCAGGAGGTGGGGTTTCCTTCGGGTGGGGGAGGTGTTAGCAGATCCATCATGGTATCTTCCTCTTTTAAGGTCATTGAGCGGCCTTTCACTAGGTTCCACGCCATGATTTCCACATTAGTTCTTTGTCGGTGCTTGCTGTACGCCCATAACCCACCAGCAGCACCAGCAACGAGAAACTATACAAAAGAATTAAAGTCAGAATGTAACTGAATGGATTGATGTTAACTTGAATCATCAGTTTTTGGTGGACTTACTGGCGACAGCCACAATGCTGCTGTTTGCATATCGAATTTTGGAGCATAGAGGACAGTCTCCCCATACTCGTCTTCAAGCTTTTTATATATATCTTTGTCAGACTTACCAGAGCGAATCTCATCACGAATCAACTGCATATACCAGATATATATTAAAAAATGTACACATGTAAACGGGACACATTCAGACACCATGACAAAATGGATGATACAGATAGTCCTAGCAGAAAACCAAAACAGGAGAACTGACAAGCAAGATGTCTTTATTGCTGAAAATGTGGCTTGGCACCATAATGTCAAGTCAATCATAAGATTAGCACTATCTGTGAACGCCCTCGGGTTGAACCCACCCTCGCAGAAATTACATTAAATAGAATGTATGATCTAAATCATATGGCTAAATTACAATAGTGTATGTGCTCTTGAGACTATGCCATGGTGCACAATTGAAGGATCAGAGAAAACTCTTTTTATTAGAAGAACTTGAGACAAACAGCCTAGGTTTTAGTGATTAATAATCAATATATGAGACCTTACTAGAAAGAAAAAATCTTTTAACGTCGTGCGATAAACTAAGGAACTCTGGCACACAAAATCTGGCATAAGAAAGGATAAAATACAAATTAAAAGTGAAAACAAATACCTTTCTTAACAAAATTGCAATGTCAGCTTGAGAATCTTCAATAGATTGACTCCCACATTCAGTACAGCGCACATTGTGACTTATATTCCTGGCCCTTGCGTCAACCACCCGCTGCTGAGTTACTGGATCCTCTTCACTTCCCATTTTTCAAAGCCCTACTAACAAAGTATAAAAGATAAATAAAACCAACACATCAACAGAAAAATAAAAAGTAAAGACGTCAACTTTCTTTCAGTGGCGCATTACGTCGAACAGTTGGTGCTCAATGCTACAACCTAATAGATTCGTCAGTAACTAATTTTATCACAATAGAATACTGAATCAACGGGATCGTTTTCATTCATCTGTTTTTAGCGGTGAAAGTAAAGAAATCAATTTACCTGTAGATGCGACGATCAGAGTTGTAACCAAGATCCGACCCTTTGCAGGAGAACAGCTCACGGAGTCTTCAACTTTCAGAACGGGAAAACTTTATATCAATTCGAATTGAGGTATCGAAGTTATATCTTGTTCTGATTAGACCCCAAATTTTTATGAGAATTGAAATTCGCACCCCTTATTCCCAGAGGTTATATGTTCAAGAGTGCAGTTGTGAAATTCGCACCACTTTTTATTTAATTATGCATATTTTAATGTTTTTGAAAAATTGAAAAAAGTGATTTATGAGTATTAATTTTTTTGATAAAAGATAACGAAATGTCTCAGAGTTGAATGCGTCTCAAATGAGCCCCTCCCAATGCCCGAATTGACACTGTAACTTATGATCATGTCCGCAGTGTTTAAAACAAGAATGAGGACGAATGAAATACGAAATAAACCAGACATATCATGCACAAACAAAAAATCATCAAAAAAATCATCAAGCTCAACTGGGGAGGGCTATTTCAATATAATTATAAACAAAAGCGGACCCTAATTACAGGGCATATTTTGATTAGGCATCCAGTGCTAGTGGAAGGTGGGTCCACCCATGGATTTTGTTCTTAATTTCTCAAGAATGATGTAAGGATCCATTTGGATCAACAAAAATTTACTATAACTTGAACAAGGAAATGATGCCATTTTGATTTGATACACGCCTTAGAGGCCGCCTGTTGATGAGCTCAGGATGTGAATCTATTGCAGAAAAAGGGGCGATCATGAGAAACAAACTCAGGATAAGAGAACCAAGCTGGTGCATATGGATTCTTACCTTGTTTACAAGCAGATTCACTTGCTCTCTGTACATCTCCTTCAAGTCAACAATATCAGCACGCAACTCCTCCAGCTACAGATACTCAAAGAATTAACATTTATGAGATAAAAGAACCATGTTTTAACAATAGTTTTAAGTATTGATAATTGAGTTTGTCTTCATCCAACAATTTTCATGAACTGAAAAAGTCTGCACCTCTTCATCACGTTCACCCATTAGCTCCAAAGCAGCAGAATGCCTCCTCCTAAGTGCTTCCAGCTCTGCCCGTATGCCAGGAAGCGTTGCAGCTTCAGCTCGTAACTTTTCACACTGCGAGATAATGGAAGTAGTATATAGATGCCAAAAGTTATAGCAACTACAAAATGTTTTCTCATACAAAGTGAATTATTGTACCTCGGCCGTCATCTTCACCAGTTCCTCAGCTAAAGAATCACGGATAGCCTCCATGGATGCCTAAAAATGAATGAAGAAAATATTTATAAAAAGAGAAAACAGTTAATAAGCAACAGGGCAAATAAATATACACTGTTCAGGATGAGGAATTTAAAAATATTGTAAAAACTCTACCAAACGAGACATGTAAGACGCAATTTCACCCTCCTTTTGACGAAGTGTGGCCTCATAAGCACTTGGTGTCATCATGCTTTTCAGATAGTATGGGGTATGGCTCACGATGGAGTCTCCAGGAATTCTTCGCTCAGAGTAGTTGTCAGATGAGTCTAAAGATGCTTGAAGATAATAACTTTCCTCCATGCTTCCCAAGCTACTGGCACTTGAAATCTTTCTTGCCAAGTTACCTAACCAAGCAATGCTGAGTAAAATTGACTCACCAAGATGATAGTGAATTAGGAAATTAAACCAAAGATAGTTCCTACCATTTTCAAAAGCAGAATTTTGCCTTGAAATGGGAGATTGTTCATGATTGGTAGAAGCATGGATGCGTGGCGTCCTTTCGAGGTCCAATCGAACATTTTTCTCATGTTCTAATTCCTGCACAACATAATAATTTTTGTTAGCAACCGTCATGTTTTATCCTTGTGTTGGAAAAAGGAAAAACGTGTATGTGATAACAATGGAAAGAACAGGAGAAAAATAAAAGGCTGGAACTAGTTTGTAATATTGAAGTCATATCTACCTGCTGCAAAAGCTCCCTCTGGGTAAGTGCTTCCTGTAAATCCTGCTTATTTTCCGTCTGATTTCTCTAATTTCATCTTCAAGCTGCTTTGCACGACCTTCCTGGGTCTCAGCTTCCTCCTTAGCAGCAAGGTACTCTTGTCTACTTTCAGCAGCCCTTTGTCTCTCTTTTTCCAGGGATCTTGTTAATTGCGTCTGCTCAGCTCTAAGACATGAAATCTAAAATGGAAAACAAGAATCAGCTTTGTTTCAAGGGGAACATGAAATAATAGGACTATACAAGAAGGAAAGGACAAAAAGTGAAACCTGAGCTTCAAGAACATTGACTCGGGACAAAGTTTGAGAAAGTCTTTCATTAATCGATCGTTCTCGTTCTTCTGCTGTGGCAGCTTTTGTTTCTGCTTCCTGCATGCCCATTTTGAGTTATTCAACTATAAAATTATGCTGAAAAGCTCTATGAAGTAGGACGAGTACCTGGAGTCTAGAGTTAAGAGATCTTTCAACAGCAGCCCAAGCTTCGGCCCTTCTAGAAATAGTCTCCTGTTTTAATGAACATTCCGTTTTACAATCGAGTAAGGTCAACTGTATATATTCATCACATTACTTTGTATTCTGATTTAGTTACTAATCCTAATAACCTGCATCGCTTCAATCTGCCGTAAAAGTGGCCTGGTGGATTCTGGAACTTGAGTTATCAGTTCCTCACATCTGCGCTCGCTAGCCTGGATACAAACACGCAACAAAATGAACTCCCTATTTTGAAAAGTAAAAAAATTATAAGACAGTCATCAAGTTACCCATGTGATGGGAAAATACAGCTAAATGAACATTATATACAAGAAAAATAATCATATATTAGCAAACTCACCTGATAACGTTTTTGGAGATCCTCAATGTCTCTCCGCAGCATGTCTTCTCTAAACACAGCCTGTTATTCAATCACGCAAAAGAAAAAAGATAAAAAATGCCTCTTGAAAGTTGAATCTAACATGCATATCACTGGCAGCAATCAGCCGAACCTGCTGTTCTTGCCGACTCAGAGTTTGCCTTAATTCTTCAAGTGTCTGAACAAGCATATTTTCACGTTCTTGAGCCTCCTTTAATCGGCTCTCTAATTCAGTTCTCGCTTCATTGTTCGCTCGTGCCTCTGCTAAGGCCTCAGCCTCTTTGGCAGCAGCCAAAGCATTTGTATAATACTCTTTTTGAGTGGCAAGTTCATTTTGATGTTTTTCAATTGTTTCTTGAAGCAATGTTTCAGTGGCGGTCTTGTCTCTTTTGATACTCTCTACCTTATTTTCTTCTACCTAAAGGATAAAAACTAACACAGCTTCAAAGATCAATTTGGTATTCACATTTCATGTTTACATTACTTCAGCTTCAAGCTCTTGTTTACTTCAAGTGCCAAGTTTTTTCAAATCTAATGCACTGAATCTCGGACATGTATCAGCAAAAAGAATGAAAAATCGTCCTTTAAGCATCTATTAGTCACCATGTGAGTGAGGGAATATTTTTGTTTGCTCAGCACCTAATGTGTAGACCACAATGGTTGGTGAACAAAAGTAAAAAAATAGCTACAAATATACAACTGAAATCACCTGAAGTTTTGAAGTCACATTTTTCTTTTCCTCTTCCAGCTCCCTTATCTAAATTTAAGAAAATTTTACAAAAAATAAGGGATGAATAAAGAGAACTTTGCGACCTCACCAAAAAAGATCATAAATCTCAGGCACCAAACCTGAGCTCTCAATTTCCTAATTTGAGCTTCTTGAACAGCTTGCTTTTTTGAAAGTTCCTCACCTATCATGGCAAAGCATACTTCATCAAAATCGAATGACTAATTTATGAATAGTTAACAGTCCTATGCTCCCGTTCAATGGGTGCCTGGTTACATTACTTCATCAAATCTTCGTTGAAACAATAATAGTGTAAACTTCTTTGTTTTCATTGATGCAACATTTCTCCCATCAGCAGTTCCATTATAGCAGCCAAAAGATATAACAGTGACGGTAACGGTACATCACTAAAAGCATCGTATTCAGTAAATACCTTCAGCCATTACTTGAGTGATGATTTCATCTTTCTCTTTCAGAAGAGCAGCTGCGTCACTCTTTTTATTCTGCTCTCGGCGAAGTGTGTCCCTTTCTTTGGTAAGTGCATATACCTGGAAATAAAGAGAAGCAACTAGATAGCTAGAAATGACAATCTGATAGATTCAGTGACCAAGCAAATTAAAATTCTTAATCTTCCAACAGCAGTCGAGCCGAACGAAAAAGAATATGAATATCCGTCACGGAGAGTCACTATCAAAACTGTGTAATTGGGTTAAAATCAAGTTTATTATTGTTTTTAGAAATTAATATATAAATGAAAATGATTTAATTGGATGGAAGTGTCCCAAAAACATTGCGAAATATTCATTGAACCGCTTTTCCAGTCTGAACCAAAGTACCCTTAATTTTAGGAGACGTATCCATTGTGTACCCACCCTGAATCGTATCGGGTATTTAACGGATTCGGATACCGCACTTAAATGGAGTACACGTGCATCATAGGACCATCATACGACGCCTATAATAGCGAGCCACGTATTCATAATTATATAGGGCTACCCCTAGCATGACTAGCATTATGATTAAAAAAAGTTAAATACACTCCTTTTTCTATAAAACTCAACGCCACAAGAGATTAGGAATGTCGATAAATACCTTTCTTTCAAGAGATGCAACCCTCTGATGATACTCCTCCCTGAGTGATTCATTCTCTTCATTCGATTTCAGCTGCTGATTCAATATTATATGAGTCCAAAACAAAATATAAATGGAAGTATTTGAGAAATTCTGGTGCCTCAATTTTTTGCCAGATTGGGACGCAAAAAAGAAATTATTAATATACTTAGTTCTCCCCCATGTATCTAATTTAATAACTAAATCATTTTCCATTTTGGTTTATGCAGCAAATGGGAGAAGAAAGTAGCTTTTCCTTGGATTTTCCAGTCATATCCAATACTGCAATTGCGTAAACGTACCCTCATGTCATCAATTATGGACTTTAGCTGCTCATTTTCATTCATCAGCTTTGCTATCTCATCAGCCTTAGCCTGAAAATTGCATTCTACCAAGGGATGAGTTATACAACAATAGTATATATACCAGCCATACACATACATTATGGAATATCCAATTACGAGTTCACAAGAAAACACTAATTTCCCAACAACACATACAGTTTATAAAATGAACTGTCACCTGTGCTTGTCTAGCTGCCCCTTGTAATGCATTTTCCATCAACTTCATCTCCTTCTTCACTCTGTCCAGCTCGGCAGCTTCTGCAGCACTAGTCACATTTGTCGTACTGTTCACATGTTTTTCAATGTTACTTACATGCTCAATGGATTGTTGAATGGCCTCAATTATTGGAACCCTCTCACCAACTTGAGAACTAGTGTCTGTGACAGTCTCCAGTTCCTTCAATGATGTAGGCGTTTTTGGAGAACTAATTCTGGGCGGTTCACTTCCACTAACACTATCCTCAGCATTGACAACAGGTGTTGCGACTTGGTGGCTATCTACTGGCTCATGGTGTGCGGGTGAACTGCTCCCTGAGTTGTTTTCCCTAAGTTCCAAAGTATCATGACTGGTATCATATGCCTCAGCATCATCATGTGGTTCAACTGGGGCTGAAATTAAGTTTACGGTATTCTCAGTTTCAAATGTTTCCGATTTGTCTCGAGCAAGTTCTGGAGTCTCTGCTGATGACTCTTCTGAGTTTTCTGTCTCTTTGAGCTGTTCTGCAGATACACTTGTTTCAACATCTTCGCTTGTAGGCTCAGGAGAATCAGCTATGCCAGAGCTTTCTTCGGTTGCAACGCTATGTGGGCTCAATTTTAAAACAGTATTATCATTACCTTCTGATACTGCATTGGCTGCAGCACTATCAATATCATTCTGATCTTCTTCAAGAGGTACTTCCTTTGAAGCAGAAGAATGTGATGAGGACGTATCGGGTTTGACAGTATCTTCACTGGGTGAACCATCCACAATTTCAGCATCCTTTGTTTCAGAATCTGTTTACTTTCGTTTAATTTTGGAGAATCAGTGCTATTATCTTCACCCTTTTGACCCATAAACGCCATTACAGGCTCAAAAAGTGCTTTTCTATCAGATGCTAAAGGCCATATGCTTGAAGCTGCATGAAAATATCAAATGATAAATTCAAACTATATGCTGGCAAATACAACAAAAGCATACATTTCCCAGGAAACCATAATATGTATCATCCTTGAGTTCACTTTCCATTTCATATGCAAAACAAAATCCTGAGGATAAAATACCTTCACTACTCTCGGAATCTTCCTTTTCTTCAAATCCAAGTGCGCTGTCAAAATTCTTTTCAATATTCTTCACACTCTCACTGATCTTGTTCACCGCTCCAGCAAGATCAGGAAAGTTTCCGCTAAACCACGCCATTTTATCCTCAACTACAACAACATAATTTTTCAAAAAATAGAATCAATATCCCAAAAACCAAGAAAAACTTCGAATCCATTTCCTCCTTGCAGCAACTTAATCAATATTGCAAATGAAATCAGTTTACAAAATGACAACATAAAATCATACACAACCAATAGTCCAAATCGAATCAAAACGATAGATTTGAGAGCAGATCGTTACCTAATTCCACTGAAGCTGTGCGTATTCACACAACCTATTCCACAATCAAACCATGCCGAAATTCAACCTGCGCAACCCGTCAATTGAACTCCGATCAACGATCGTTTCAATCGAGTTGCTGATGACGTCACCGAAATTCTTACAAGGCCAGATCTGAGCAGATTCCCTTTAGCGCCGATCTCGTTCGTTCTTCGATTTCTGCTTTTTGTTATTATTTCATTCCTTGCATTTTGTCGATCGCCATCTCGCCGCAAGACAACCAATGAAACTACGTCGTTTCAGAACGCCGCTGTTTGCATCTGATGTTTAGAAATACGACGTCGTACGTATTGGGCTCATTCTATTACATTTATGATATTTTGGGCCTTGAATAACGGCCCAGTAATTGAAGGATGGCGAGGAAGATAGGGTTATCTGAAAGCAGTCCACTTGGCAGGCGGCAACGGGAGGCTCGTATCGTTAATAATCAGATACGACTGCCACGTGGCGTGACAACATCCATCGAAAAAATGTGACAAATATTTCAATACAAATGTTCAAAATAGTAGCAAGAGCTAGAGTGACACAAGACTTCAAACCTGATGGCATCTCTAGCAAACTTAGCTGCCATCCAGCCGGCCGCCATAAGCAGCCTTGCCAGCAGCTCCATCTCCGGAACAAGACTCTCCGTCAAGCCGTCTCGTCGATGTTTGAAGACCAACAATGTCAGGTACAATTATGTAGACAAATTAAACCAATACTTGCATCATAAAACAGTTCTTGACTCTAATGATGTTTTTTAAAACAAGGTCTGGGGCAGTTGTGGCTAAGTATGGAGACAAGAGTGTCTACTTCGATCTTGAGGACATCGGTAACACAACCGGGCAGTGGGACTTGTACGGCTCTGATGCACCATCGCCTTACAACCCACTTCAGGTAAACACTTGAACATGAACTCAGTTTGACAGGTTATTACAAAGCTACGTTAAATTAGGTATTTGAATTATGGGAAATGTGCAGAGCAAGTTTTTTGAGACATTTGCTGCACCATTCACAAAGAGAGGACTGTTGCTCAAGTTCTTGATTTTGGGTGGAGGATCAACCTTGGCTTACCTGAGCTCCACTGCATCAGGAGATATCTTGCCTATCAAGAAAGGACCACAACTTCCACCAAAGCTCGGCCCTCGCGGCAAGATCTGATCAAGTCTACTGCTTTTATGTATGCTACGTTCGCAATTCTAAGGAACCTGTAAGTTGGTATGAATGACTGCTTGAATTTATAACAAAACTCTAGTGCCAGATTAGGAGTTCCAATCGGAAAATCGAAGAAAATGAGAAGTACAAAAAATGTCATAAAGAAGTTCTATTCATATGCCCAGTGAGATCTTTTTTAAAGGCAAACCACAGGAGCTAAATAGAAGGAAAACAGCTGAAATGGAAATTAAAATGCAATTCCAAGTGGAGAAATTCTTTTAAATCTTGAACTAATAATCTTGGTCTAGTAAACGAGAGAATATCTTGAATGTGATAGATAGTACACAAAATTTCACTCTTCATTTCCTGGATGGAATCTTAGTGGCTTGTCTGTTCCTCTTCTTAGGGCCAGACTTGGCAATTTTGAGGCTCTTGTGAACAACACTCAGCCTTGCCAAAGCAGCAGTCTTTAGGTCAGGTCTGTAGTGGTTATCACCAACCTGAAGCACAAAAATAAGGGCTGCTATTAGAACACCCTAAAGAAAGACAAACTAGACAAGCACAACATATTGTCGATTCTATAAGAAAAATCAAGAGCTCAAAGTACCAACCAGTTGCGAAATCAACCATCACATAAGTACCCATTACTTTTTTATCATGAATAAAATCAATAAGACAGCTTAGTCAATAACTACTGTCTTTGTATTACTGAAAATATCATAAAAGAACTGCATTGCAATTGCAAAAAATATGAATCGAAGACAGACCTGGTTAGAAACAGCCTTAGCCATGCGGCTGAAATCTTTTTTCAAAATAGACTTGTTGAGGAAAAGCTTTGGCTTGTTTTGCTTCTTTGTCTTGGTGGTTGCCAAGAAAATAGCATTATCCTTAGCGATTCCTTGGATGGTTACGGTTTTCTTGTTTGCAATTCCTATAAAAAACCAAAACGTTTTGAAAAAAGTTCTCACAACAATAATGTCCGTCTTTAAATTAATATTTAGTTGCCAATGGACGGACAATAAAGACTAAATTCATAGATCCAATTTAAAATCACGGAGGGAATGAAACAAATATATGAAACAAGAGACTGAGCGAATGACTGCTAGATCTAGATCGCTCTAAAGTCTACAATAAAGATTAAACAATAAACCATAAATGCAACTCTACAGTCATATGTCACAGGCCGGAATCTAATGCAATAACCATTCATACACAAACCTCACTAAAACGATTCGAAGCATTGACACTAACTTTAACTAATTCTACTCTTACTAACACTGCCTATACTCACATCACTGCTAAAATTGAACTAATATATCAATGCAAAATTATATAAACAATTTAGAAAAAGTACCGGAGTGCTTGTAAGAGTTGAGGTTGTAGAGATTGTTGGGCTCCTTGCTGAATCGTATGGCAGCAGTGCCATTTCCGAATTGCTTGACAAGGAAAGAGTTGTTCTTCTTCACGATCTCCCAAATCAACGGTCCTGGTACAGTCGTCATTTCAATTAACCTACACCACAAGATCGAACTGTGAATTCAATATCATGCGGCAACAGTAAGAATAAAAATAGATCAGAAGATGACGAGTTACCGCCGGCGCCGACAATTGATTTGCTACTAAGGTTTAATGTGGGAATTGGAACAGAGCAGTGATAAAACCCTAATTGTGTTTAAATATGATTGTAGCACATGCGTTTAGGCTTCGTGGATGTGCCGTATATGGGCTTCGTTGGGCTAATTACATATGATTGGGGGATTAATAGAAGCCCACAATGTGACAACTGCTTCTTTACAAGGCTTTACAACGATAACTTTAGAGTGCAGTTCGTGTCGTGTTTGAGATCCTGAAAGTCTGAGACTCCTCGTCTGACCGTTGGATCAAAAATTACATTTTTAATATTTCTCACGTAACGATATAGTCAAAATGTACGAAACGAAATCAAAATTTGTTTACAATTAAGTTAAAAATGCAAACAACGAAAAAATAAAATGCATCTATGCATCTAAACTCTAAAGTCACAAAAGAATTGCACTCTATAAACAGAACATCCCTTGAGAGTAAATAGGTACACAACTCAAATCACAAGCAGATAAATTTGAACATAGGTCGTCGACAAGAATTCAATAATCTGTACTCATTTGATGGCAATACACTGTGCAAACTGGTCGTATAGAAGTGATAGATTTTGCACGAATAAATTGTTTCTTCTCTTTTTCTCTTCTAATATCCACTTAAACAGTTCATGTTGCTGGTTTTCAGGAAATCGTGTGATTCAACAAGTTCTGTGTTAGAACATTTATCTCATGTGGTGTTTTGATGATGACAATACTCGACTGATTTGGACAGATACAAGAACTGAAGAACTTGCGTTGGACACAAAAATACTTGAAGGAAACGAAGTCGAAATCAAATCAACCGAATAACTGCAAAAATCAAGGAAGGAGTGTTACCTCGAAGAAGTTTTAAGACGCATAATCATGAAGAAGTTTTAAAATGCATAATCATGAAGGAGTTTAAAAATGCATAATCAAGGAGCTTTAAGAAGCATATGGAAAGAGGTTTAAGACCCAGATTAAAGGGGTGCAATTAAAAAGTGGACGTCGGGGAATCATCGGAGGTGTTGGTCTGAGTGATTATTTGTACGGTCTTTAGATTAGTAAAATAATCTTTAGACGAATTCCACTGCGATTGATTCATGAGGTATAGATTCATGCCAACTTGATTTACGTCCCTAACAATTCGTACATCTCATGAGGTACTACTAATCACGATTCTACACTCTGAGATAGTTGAAGTTGGTTAAGGCGTGACTTCAACGTGAGGTGACGTGGTCGAAGTAGGAATAGCCGGAGATTTCATGATAGAGTAAACTTAAATGATTTATAAATTAAGAACACTCTAACAAAATTAATTTCTTTCTCATTTCTCCGTCTAGCCTATAATTATTTTTTATTGATATCCTCATTTGTCATTGGTTACGGTGAGCTATAAGAATATACACATTCTCCCCAAATTGCTCTCGAGGACGTCAAACATTTTACAAATTTATTTATAAATTCTTTATTCAGCCAATAGAATTTCAAATTTAGCTGATATCAACATCTCTACAAAACTATTAAATTTATATAAAAGAAAAAACAATACTAAGAATTTCAATAAAGGAAAAAAATAATTTTAAAAAATGTGAATGAAGTGAAAAATCAGTTCTTCTCAAGCTTTAATTTTCCTCAGAAAACGAACCTCAAATTCCGAAGATTGATCGATCGTCTTCTCCGCCACGCTTCACAATCTCAATCCCTCCGGCCGCCACTTTTATTTGAATCTACAGCTCGCAAGTCGTTTTTTCGATCGAATCGATCATGGGTAGGGTTTCTTCTCGGCGTGTTTTTTCAATTATAAATTTTGTATCGTTTTTACGTTTAATTTATACATTTCAGTTTCTAATGATTGCGGAGGTTATTTAATGATTTGATTATTAGATTTGGAGCTTGGTTTGTGTAACTGATTTCGAATCAATGTTAAAGTTGTCGCCTTTATAAAGTTGGGGTCATTCAATATTGGGCAATTTTATGTGCCCTTAATAGATGCCGTATTTGCATGTAGAGTTTTGGACTACAGTTTGTTGCTGAACGTTTTTTTATTGATATGGGGATTTTTTATTTTTGCAAAATCGGACGAATTCAACACGGACTATTTGCATCTGGGTGGAATTATTGCCAGAAGTAATATATAGTGTCCTGTTTCTTGCTGAATTTCTTATTGATGAGTTTTCAGGTTCGTCAGATCATTGCTGTTCAACACAGCTAATAGATGGAGATGGTGAGTTTAATGTCCCGGGGCTTGAACATTTCATGAAAGAAGTCAAGCTGGCTGAATGTGGATTGTCTTATGCAGTAGTGTCCATTATGGGGCCACAAAGCAGCGGTATTCTTCTTTTCAGTATTTTCATTAAGCATCTTGTTTATAACGATTAATGTTTTTAGCTTTGTTCGACCTTTACTCGCCAATCATTTCAATTCTGAATCCCAGGGAAGAGTACCTTATTAAATCATTTGTTTGGTACCAACTTCAGGGAGATGGACGCATTTAAGGGAAGGTTTGTACTACAACTGTTTTAGTGAAATTGTCCACTGGATATCTTTACTAAAAACTATGGCAAGAAGTTAAATAACTAATGTTTTCCTTATACAATTTCAGGTCTCAAACAACCAAAGGTATATGGATGGCTAGGTGTGCTGGAATTGAACCTTGTACTATAGTTATGGACTTAGAGGGCACTGATGGACGAGAACGTGGAGAGGTCTGTGTGTGCGCTTTTGATTACTTAGCTATGCTTCTTCATTAAAATAGTTTTAGACAGGCTCTCTTCTTAAATTATTTCTGTGTTTATTGTTCTAAAGAAGCCGTAAATTGCATAAGACATATTCATCTTTGACTTGAATCTTCAAAGGCGATTTTGCTAATTTTGGTTCCTTGCATGGCTTGGCCATTCACTACTTTCAGGATGATACTGCATTTGAGAAGCAGAGTGCTCTGTTTGCTCTTGCCGTTTCGGATATCGTTTTGATCAACATGTAGGTTATTGGGATTTTTTTGTTTAACTTGAAATTTGTAACATCTTGATCACAATCTCTGTTTTTCTTCATAAAAATAACTTCTCAATTCCTGTTAGGTGGTGTCATGATATTGGTCGAGAACAGGCTGCTAACAAACCTCTTTTAAAGACTGTGTTCCAGGTATCTCTTTGCACCTGCTCAGGGATAGTAACTATTTTAAAGAATAAACTGTAAAGTCTCATGTCCTTTTGTCCTCAATTACAGGTCATGATGAGGTTGTTCAGTCCACGCAAAACAACGTTGATGTTTGTGATACGTGATAAAACTAGAGTGAGTTTCTGATGTATCTTACAATTGATGACATAATTTTTCATGGATTATTTCTTTTTTGGGATATCCCATGTGCACATGCATAGAGGAAACTAATTGTGATCATTAAAATGTTTTTGTTCTCTAGACACCTTTAGAAAATTTGGAACCAGTTCTACGGGAGGACATCCAGAAGGTGATACACTTGGAATTTATTATTCTATGCAATTCAATTATGAATTATATCTTTCTCTCTCTCTCTTCTGAGTCCTACCAATATTTGCAGATATGGGACTCTGTTCCTAAACCTGAATCCCACAAGGAAACACCACTAAGCGAATTTTTCAATGTGAGATTTTGTCTGAAAAAGGCTCCTTCCATTAAGAAGATCTGCTTGTTATCATTTGTGCTTTACCGGGTTTCAACTTTTCAGGTTGAAGTCGTTGCACTCTCTAGTTTTGAAGAGAAGGAAGAACAATTCAAAGAACAGGTATCTCTAATTCTCTATCAGGTCACCGCTTGGCTGTTAATTTTACTAGTTAATTGGTGCACAATTTTGTGCACACTGATTAAAAACATAAATTATAGAACATTCATCCTTTATATATTATTTAAATAAAGAATCAGTATATCAAATAAAGTAATTAAGAAAGGTATTAGGGGTATTGTGGGAAGGAATTTGTGGCTTTAAAGGTAATAGCTCCCTTGCGCTTTATATGTAGGAAGATATAAAATGGCAGTCATTATATGTATTTAACTTTTAACACCTAAGGAGCTATGTACTTGTGAATCTGAACGTCCTGATCACACCTTTTAATATATGAAGGTCGCTAACCTGAGACAAAGGTTCTTCCATTCTATAGCTCCCGGTGGCCTTGCTGGAGACAGAAGGGGTGTGGTTCCCGCCTCTGGCTTCTCCTTCAGTGCACAACAAATATGGAAAGTTATCAAGGAGAATCGGGACCTTGACCTTCCTGCACACAAAGTGACAATCTATACTAGCTGACGTGTTTCTTTTTGAAAAAAATATATGGCCCATTCACATTTCTCTTTTTGTAGGTCATGGTGGCTACAGTTCGCTGTGAAGAGATTGCAAATGAAAAATATTCTAATTTTACAACGAATGAGGTTTGCTCAATTGTTTCTTTGATCTTGCAAAATCAATTTAAATAATCCTGCAACGTCTCATTTTGTATACCACAGATTTGGTGCCATATTGAGGAATCTATTCAAACCGGCCCAGTTTCAGGTTTTGGCAAGAAAATCAGTTCACTTCTTGAAACATGTTTATCAGAGTGAGCATCTTCTTAATTTCTCATAATTTTGATATTGCGTGAATATTAATTCGGCACTGTGTTCTTATCTGTTTAGATGGCATCAGTGCTGACATCATTTTTGAACTCATGCTAAAACTATTAGGTATTACTCCGAGGCTGTATATTTTGATGAAGGTGTCCGAACATCAAAGCAAAAGCAGCTTGAAGAAAAACTGCTTCAGGTAAATACCTGATAAGTTTGTTAATAACCGTTTTGTTTGTACGTTCCACACAAAATGAGGGAACATAGAAAGTAATATAAAATGGAAATAGTTTACTATATTGGATATGTATTTCTGTATTTTCTAACTGCTTTCACATTCAGCTCATTCAACCAGCTTTTCAATCCATGCTGGGACACTTGCGATCTAGAACATTAGAAAATTTTAAAGAGGCTTTTGAGAAAGCTTTAAACAGCGGAGAGAGTTTTTCGGCTGCTTCCACACACTGTACTGAGTCTTTTATGGTTCAGTTTGATGAAGGATGTGCAGGTAGTTTATATGATGGATATAACATTCGCCCATCAATCTACTTGGATGCATAATCTATGAAAGTTTACAGCTTTCGATAAGTAGTTTTTGCTGTCTTGTAGATGTCGTTGTCAATCTGGCCAACTGGGATTCATCCAAGGTCAGGGATAAACTTCGCCGTGACATTGATGCACATGTGGCCTCTGTGCGTGCTTCCAAGTTGGCTGAACTCACATCTATGTATGAGGTACTGTAACATATATTTGGAACATGTGTTGAATCGCTGGTAACTGTTCAGATTTTTTCCCTTGTTAAATGTAAAGATTTAGGAGCGATGGCCAAGATTGGAGCAAGTCATTCAACAGCTTGTAAATTACTTCCTAGTGGGTTGTGGATAACTCTTAAGAAAGCATTGCTAAAATGTAGTAAAACTCGTGGACTAAAAAAGTTCACCCCACAAATGAAAAGGCAGAATGACGATTTATATGACACTGTTGGTTTACCTTTTTTATCTCAGAAAAAATTGACAGAGGCATTGTCTGGGCCTGTTGAAGCTCTTTTGGATGAAGCAGGTGATGACACCTGGCCAGCTATTAGAAAACTTTACAACCGGGAGACTGAATCAGCTATATCTGGAATTGCTGCTGCGCTCACTGGTTTTGACATGGATGAAAAGTCTAAGGAAGAAATGCTGACTAACATCAAGAGTTTCGCGAAAAGTGTGATTGAATCCAAAGCAAGAGAAGAAGCTGGAAGGGTACTGATACGCATGAAAGACAGGTTACTGCCTAAGTTCAATGTTCTCTAGCTGTTGGCTTACCTCTATGTTTATTCTAATCTCATAATATTTGTAGATTCACGACCTTGTTTAGTCGCGACTCAGACTCAATGCCACGTGTTTGGACCGGAAAGGAAGACATTAGAGGAATCACTAAAAACGCTCGTCAAGCTGTATGAAAATCATCTAAAAAATTCGTTATAAGTTCCTTTTATCTTGACTCCATGTAGTTTAGTGTTGTAATTTATCTTCTCAGTCATTGAAGTTGCTCTCTGTCATGGCTGCAATTCGCTTGGATGATGAACCTGATAACATTACAAGAACTCTTTCGACTGCTTTAGTGGACTCACCTGGGTCTGCTTCAAGCAATAGATCTATAACAATTGGTGACCCATTGGCTACGAGCAAGTGGGAAGATGTGAGTTTTACCCTATTGTATTATATAATTCTGAAATTCCCTTACAACTGACAAGTCGTTGATGGCCTTTTTGTAGGTCCCTGTCTCAAGAACATTAATTACACCTGTCCAGTGCAAATCATTGTGGAGGCAGTTCAAATCCGAAACAGAATACAGTGTGACCCAAGCAATCTCCGCACAGGTACCGTTGCAGCTTATCTTTCATAACGAGCTGAAGTTCTAAACTTAAAATGGTTTCTGTTTATCTGGGTCTTCATTTTTGCGACTTCAATCTATATTTGGTGGCTTTTGATTTGTTTCTCCAGGAAGCCAACAAACGCAATAACAACTGGTTACCCCCTCCGTGGGCTATGGTTGCAATGCTCGTTTTAGGTTTTAATGAATTCATGACACTTTTAAGGTAAGTTTTTAACAATACAAAGTATTTACCTTATATTTGCATTTTCTCTAAGCTTGGTCTGACTTCATGACAGAAATCCTCTGTACCTTGGTGTGATATTTGTTGGTTATCTGCTCTTCAAAGCTCTATGGGTTCAGATGGACATATCTGCAGAGTTTCGGAATGGAGCAGTGAGTCGCTGTTTATCTCATTAGTCATTTTTATAACATGCACGTCATAAGGATTACGTTATGTTTCCAAACAACACCTCAGTAATTGACTAGAAAACAGACGAGGAAATTAAAAAAATGGGAAGACACGTAGAAACATTATCAAATGCCAAGCAGCTGCCTTTCTTCTTTATTATGCTTTGATTGCATACCTGTTCTGAATATGTTCACTTAAGAGCTTTTTCTCACTCCGGTGACTTCTGACTTTGTTGTTGTAGCTTCCGGGTCTTCTGTCGCTATCAACGAAGTTCCTTCCCGTTGTCACAAACTTGCTTCGAAAGCTAGCTGAACAAGGGCAAGCTCCTGCAAATCCCAATCCTCAAGTAAATCCATCATTAGCGTCAAGTAGCTTCCACAACATAGATAATGGCGCTAGCAACATATCATCTACTGCAGCATCTGATGTTACCGGAACTGACACTGGGTCCGAATATTCCAGCCCCAAGAAACAAGATTAGATACACTAGAGAAGTTTTTAAAGTTTGCGCGAATGGCATACCCCAGTTCTCCTGTTATCTGTGTCTGATTTGCAACTTTAGGCATCTCATCTCGCAGATGCTAATTTTATTTCTAGTTATGAGTTGCTGATATAGAGAATCATGTTTTGATATCTGTCTGTCTGTTGCGATGTTTGCAACATTTTACCACTACAAAAATACAAGTTAACAGTTCAATCTGGAATTCATAGAGAATCATGTTTTTGATATCTGTCTGATGATGAATAGAAACTTTGTTGCTCATTTCTCATCCATGATTCAAACATAATTCATTTTGCAACAAAGCACAATTTTTGCAATCTGTTGATAAACAAATAAACAAAACCAAATCACATTGGAACATGTCCTACAAACTCATCTGTATGTAAATAAATTATCAGGTTTCCCTAGAACAACTGGAGGTTGTCCTACTAAAATCTGATCAAACTTGGTCAACTCTCAAGATATATCACTCCAAATCAATTGGATAAAGATCTTTGCCTGTGTAACTGGACAATGGGTCTGAGCCAGAACTGCTCCCCAAATCTCCATTCGAAACAGATGCTGATTTCTTACACACTCCCACCATATCATCTTCCATCACTGGCTTCTGCTGCATCTTCGAGCATCTATTGCTTCGTTGCTTGGCCTTGATTGACTCGGTAGGGTTCATGTAGCTAGGCTTCCTACAATTACCTGTAAAACTTTTCCTCAAAACTGGACTTGGGGTTGCAGACATGGATGAAGTTGATACTGACCCTTCATTCATCATATAACATAATAACCTGAAGTTGGGTCTGAACGCGCACACTCACTTGAGTAGTAGTAGTAATAGGAGGCCTTGCTGAAACTCTATTACTCATCACATTGTTGCGTCTGACACTCACGAAATCAATCTCTTCAGGAACACGATGATCAGCACTAGCTCTAGAAAAAGTCTTAGTTTCCAATGAATCATTATACATTTCCTCCATCAATCTATTCTCCCAAGGCTTAGTAGCCATCCAACGATCCAACCATGTCCAGTCTGAGCTCTTGGTCCTGTCTGTCTGATCGTGCTGCCTAGGCACATTGGCAGACCTCCTTAACCTCGCATCAGGACTCCCCTTAGATCCTGGCTGAAATAAGTAAATTCCCAAACTTTAACACCAAATACAACTTACAGTAAAAACAACACATTATCAACACTATTTTCTCGTTCATAACCTGTTGGGTAGAATGATATGTAACCGCTCGCTCTCGTTTAATGGCGCCATTTCGCCTCATTTGCAGCTTTGATCGAACTTCTTCCACTGACCCTGATCTGTCACACCAACCTTTCTGCAAATTTATAGTATATATTTCCAATCAATTCAATTTCAAACAAGAACTAACATTAAATCTGAGTATAATTTAGCAAAGACTAAAACCTCGTAAAAGTGTTGCGCATTAGTGTGACTACTAATGAACTGCTCATTTGCAAATTCCTGCTTAACAAGTCCATCCATAGACAATCCAGAGCTTCTTGCTCTTACTCTTGCTTGAACTCGAACTAGAGCCTGCATACATCTCAATGTGACTGCAGCCTGCTTTCGCACCATCCTGCCTCGAAAAATAGCTTGAATCCTCACCACAGCCCTCAATGCCCTAAATGCCCTCCTAGCCTGACAAAACACACATCTCCATCATATCATATAACATCTAAAAACTCTAAAAATTGATTTTAAGGTTGAAACTGTGATCCAAAAAATTACCAAAAAGCCCCTGAAAGCAGTCTGGATGCGAATAGCAGCCCACTCCCTCCTAACAGCCATGAAATCTTTCGGTGGGGCTCTAATCACCGCTGCCACAGCCATTGCAAAGGCATCATCTCCATTTCCAGTCAGATACGATGCGTCCGACATCTCGGACGGTGTAACATTGCTGCTGTTTGACCCTTTTGAGCTCTTCCATAGCTTCCACCGCCTTCCTCTACTGCTCCCATTCTCCTGCTCACATTTATAAAATAACCCTTATTCAAAAATCAATAAAGATGAAAACTTTGAAACGAATTTTGGATCTAGTGGTTGGTATCTGAGACTTACGGATTCATTGGATTGTGATTTTTTGGGGTTGATGAGGGACTTCAACCACTGTCCTGAACCGGCACCCATTAGAGACAAAAAAGGACAAAACTGAGAGCTTCTATCGAACTGGGTATTCGCGTTGACGAGGTTGGAGGTGAGGAGAGAGACGAGGTTTTATGGCGATGTTGGGATCGAAAACTAGCCGTTGGGTTGAAATTCAAATTTGAAGTAGGTCTGAAATATGAATGTCCAAACGGATATGTTTTGTGTCAAATTAACTCACTTTCACTTTAATCAAGATTAAACGACGGCGTTCTGCGCTAAGTAACAAACTTGCTTTCATTTGAATATGAAAAGACATGGCATAAAATGATGCTGAATATAATGAAACTTGTCTTATGTTGTGAATCTCGTGATTATAATAAATTTATCTTTGGTCCACATTTTACATGAAAAATGTTAAATGCTGCCTCAATTGGAAGAAAATACTTTCACCCTTTAGTAATTTTGAGTTTTTATCCTTAAATTATTAAAAAATGACGATCGAGATTGTGTTTTACCATCATACATATATCTGTTTGTTCTTCTTGAATCATTCTTATTTCTGTAATTATCTAATTATCATAATAATTTCTAACTAATAACAAATTATATTTCTGATATATCAAACTTACGATGCACTTAGAAGCCAAATACGCTGTAGTTTGTTAGTTAGAATCCAAAAACATTAAGGAGAAAGACTCTTTGCGAATAAATATGCTACCTGCTTAGGCACTGACGGATCCAGGGAGGGGTCGGCTGACCTTCTTTTTATGAGAGCAAAGACCTAGATACTATAAATCTTTATTTAGTTCGTCATAACAACCATCTCAACAACAATCAAGCTCCACATCCTCCAATTTACTCTAGCTACTCTTCATAAAAAAATCAATAAGTATGAACTAGATACGATTAGGATTTTGAGCGGCGCATGTTTTGTAATTTTAGGTTTTTTCGATTCTAATAATAAAACTAGTAATCAATCAATAATTTAATTAATAAAAATACAAAGTCAACGTAGTCAAAATTGTATTAAACGACATATATTGTAGGTGATGAAACATAGGTTGTTGGGTGGTTTGATTTAATCAAAATTGAATTGAAGAGTGACTATATTCAAAAAAACTCAAGGAGTATTTTCTTTAAAATTCACTTATTGGTGGGTGATTTTTGATAAAACTTATGTAGTGAACAATACATTTAACGGTACATAGGTCACGGAAAAGTGACGGAGTGGTTTAATTTGAACAAAAGTAAATTGAATGGTGTTTGTATAAAAAAATTGAACATATGATTTTGTTAAAATTCACCTACTAGACGGGTGATTTTCGAGAAAAAAAACTATTTAATATGCTTAAAATTTCAATCATACAATAATTTTATACCAGTGATATGCATCTATCATAGCTTAATGCAACAATATTGATGATCTTTCTTTGGCCACTTTTAGGGATTGAAATAGACAAGTTACACTACAATCTTAAGCATACATAATTGAGTTGAAACCGAGGAAGACAAGGAAATTTTGTAAGATGTGATTACAATTGTTGATATTGATTTATTTAATGATTGTGATTTAATTTGTCTTTTATTTAAATTAAGGAAAAATTTGCAGAAAACACGGGGAAAATTGAAATTTAAAGAGTAGTTATCTTTAAAACTCGTCCATTAAATTAGATAAATCAACCGACAATATAATATCAATACACCCTATGTATAATCTATCGCTTTGAAACTGGATATTTGAATAATCTATATCGGTTTGAATAATCTATAAGGATTCATTCTGATGTTGTTTTGTCTAGTGTTTTGGAGATGCGGCAGGCATTAGAGAAGCTGTTAGAGTTGATCATCAGAATTACTATCTTGGCCCTTTGGGTTGTCTCTTCAGACGCTTGGTATCTCCCAGATGATATGGAAGAGATGACAGAAGATGACTCATTTCTAGTAGAAGTCTCTCCTGAGTCAGATGGTCCTAAATCTTGTTCTGTTCATGCAACTAATAACTTAGACCCTGTCAGGGATGCTAAACCTTCAGATCAGACAGTCATGGTGGGTTGTGGCTTGCGATGAAGGAGGTATGCATATCGTGTTTGTTAACTTCTTTGCATAGTACCTAGGCTAGTTTGACATGTTTTTCTTTTCTTGAGAAATATTGTAGGGCTTCCGTGGGTACTCCCAAGCTAAAACTGGATTTTTAACTTAATTATTGTATAGCTAACAAACTCCTGTTTCAAATGCTCTACTGAACTATAAAACAAACTGGTTGTGTTTTTCTCACTTAGTGTAGTTTGTTGGGATAGCCACTATCAGTTTGCGAATTGAAGTCAACCTTTGCGGATAATTGAAGTCATGAAATGTAACATAATAATTTATTATTAGAAATGAATGAGACTTTCCATCTCAAAATAATTTGTTCTTTCTTATTTTAATTATATTAGTAGTTTGGTGCACATTTATGTGCACTAATTAATTTAAAATATGATTTAATAATATGAAATAATATATATGAATTGTATCATAACAATATAATTATATGAAATCAGTAATTATTGATTTAAGCAGGGGTAAAATGGGGATGTGAATTGTGGCTTCAAAAAGAAACCGTCAATTCACACCCTTGCCCTTTATATATAGGAAGATTTATATTATAATTATTATATACCTTACAAATAATTATTGTAAGACAAAGAAAATAGTTATCAAGATTATGAGAATTTTAAAAATAGCTATATTTATATATATGAGATTACATGAGATCAAATAAAGACTTGGTTAAAATAAGAATTAAAATTTTAATAGTTCTTAAATAATAAATATATAGAATAGAAATATTTTTAATTTACTTTAACATCTTCCTATTAAGAATGCCTGAACCCATTCTAACGGTTACATGTCGACGCTTAAGCCCTAACCGCAATTAAAAGCTCAACCGTCACCTCTCTCTCAACCGCATCATCCAAGTTTGTTTTCTCAATTCGCTGCTTTACCATTCTGTTTCCGAAGTCAAGCCCTAAAAAGAGTTTCTTCACTATTTTCCTCAAACCCTAACCCTCGGCGACTATCTCCGACAATTTCGCTCATAATCAATCACGCCGGCGAATCAACCGACTCCAAATTCAGACGCGATCTCACTCCCGAACTCTTAACTCAGCTTTTCAATTCCATGAATTGCTCAATCAAAGGAACCAGCCAATGTGAACTGTCAAAGTAAATCAAGTAAATGGATCAGAATATGAGATTGACAACTGGCAGGAATTCTCTCCAGTTTCATCCATTTAGACCTGCAGTTACAGACCTCTTTAATTTGTATTTAGGTGTAAGTTTTTGTTCATTTTATTTTTTGCTGTTGTTTTTTTATTTGGAGTTGATTGATTTGGATGTGTTTTTGTTTATTTGCAGCAGAGAAGCAGTCGCCGTAATTCTGATGAAGCATCTGGAGACCTCCGTAAGTGTTAAATGAGGATTAAATGTTCCGCTTTTTATATTTTCTTCTGAAAATGATCCTATGTGTTTCGCATTGACGTGTTAATGTAGTTGTTTTGAATTATTAGGAACAAGACACAGAAGCGTGTAACTGCACCGAACAGGGAATCCCCTCCCCAAAATGAGCAATTTATTTTGGATTTTGAGCAACTCCTGAACCAATTTTCTGTAAGTTTTCGCTTTGCTTTTTGACTTGACTGATTAGCGTAAAGTATTGAAAGAGTTGTGTTTGTATAGTTTGCCACACTGCCTAACTCTAAGAGGCAGTTGGTATTTATATTATTCACGTATGTGTTTACAAGGAAAGGAATATACAGGAATATACAGAATATATGTAACCATAATCATGGAAATGAGATCAGTCCTAATCACGTAAATTATGCAAGCAAATTAGTAATGTGATGCTGATTTATCCTTTCCTTAACATCCTCCCGCAAATTGACATCTGGAGAGAGGTTCAATTTGTTTTGAAATAAGCAAAATGAGCTCCTTGGAAGTGCTTTTGTGAATATATCCGCTATCTGATAACGAGCCGGGAGATGTACAACTGCTAATTGCCCTTCTTCCACCAGTTCACGTACAAAATGAAAATCAATGCGAATGTGTTTGGACTTTTTATGCAACACCGGATTGGATGTCATGTAGGTGGCAGACAAGTTGTCGCAATATAGTGTTGGTGGTTGAGTCAGGGAGAAGTGCATCTCGCGCAGTAATTGTTGAATCCAAATTAGTTCAGTTGTTGCTGTTGCAAGACTTTTATATTCTGCTTCTGTACTAGACCGAGCTACCGAGTGTTGTTTTGTGGACGACCAACTAATGAGATTACCTCCAAAATATACGCAATAACCTTGAGTAGATCTGCAGTTGTCTGGATCTCCAGCCCAATCGGCATCTGAATAAGCAACGAGTTCAAAGGCATGAGAAGGCTTAATAACAATTCCATACTCATATGTGCCTTTAAGAAATCGCAATATACGTTTTACTGCAATCCAATGTTTTCTTCTGTAGGGGCGTGTAAGAATTGACATACGCGGTTGACAGCATATGTAATATCTGGACGAGTAATGGAAGCGTACTGAAGGGAGCCAACAATATGTTTATATAGGTTTGGATCAGACATAGGTGTACCTGCTGCCACCAATTGAGAATGAGGAGCCGCTGGTGTGGGCATAGGTTTACATCCTTCCATGTTTGCTCGAGATAAAAGATCCAAAATGTATTTTGTTTGATTGAGAAATAAACAACCATTTTGTTTCTTAACTTCAACTCCCAAAAAATAATTTAAGGATCCCAAATCTTTTAGAGAGAATGTCTTGTGAAGATCGGCAACAAAATTGTCAATGAAATTTGAGTCACTTCCTGTAAGAATAAGATCGTCAACATAAACTAACATATAGGTTAGAGATTTGTCATGGGCTCTCACAAACAATGATGCATCTGTTTTACAACCAATGAAGCCAAACTTGTGAAGAAATTCCCGTAATTTGTGAAACCATGCACGTGGACTTTGCTTAAGTCCATAAAGGGCTTTCTTAAGGAGACAAATGTGGTCTGGTTTGTCAGGATCATGAAATCCAGGAGGTTGTCTCATATAAACATTTTCATGAAGGTCTCCGTTTAGAAATGCATTATTTATGTCAAACTGTCGAATAGACCATCCTTTAGAAATTGCAATTGACAAGACCAACCGAATTGTGGCAGGCTTTATGACCGGAGAAAAAGTTTCAAAAAAATCAATGCCGGGACGCTGATTAAATCCTTGAGCCACTAGACGTGCTTTGTGGCGATCAAGAGTACCATCTGATTTATATTTAGTGCGAAAAACCCATTTGGAACCAATAATATTTCCATTTATAGGTTTAGGGACCAACTCCCATGTCCATTTCTCTTAAGAGCCTCAAGTTCATCAAGCATAGCAGCACGCCATTCTGACTTTTTGAGGGCTTCCAAATATGATTTTGGCTCTGTATTTAATAAAGGATATTTTGTCGCGAGAAAGCTCTTCGGTTTGAGAGATTTTGTCTGAGCACGGGTCGTCATTGGATGAATAGATTTTTCTGCAACTCGTAAATATTTCAAATTAGGATCAAGAGGCCTGCAAGGAGAATAATTTGAGCTTGACTGTACAGCAGATGTCGTAGAATGATCTGTGTGTGTAGGGGGAGCATTATTAGGTGATAATGTAATATCCGGTGGTGTGTCTGGTGTTGAGATTGGACTTACAAGAGGTTGGTCATCATTAGTCTGGTGTGGTTGTGACAAAGTTGACAAGCTGGGCTTGGAACATGACTGCAGAAGGACGGTAAGAGGTATCATCCCTGCAGAGTCACCAGAGTTAGAATGAGAGGGTTTAGCATTAAAATAAGGGAATGTTGACTCGTCAAATACTACATGTCGAGCAATATACATGCGTCCTGACTCATGATGAAAGCATAAATAACCTTTGTGCTTAGTGCTATAACCCAGAAAGATGCACGGCTTAGACCGAAAATCCAGTTTAAACTTGTTGTAGGGACGAAGAAATGGGTAACATAAACAACCAAAGGTCTTTAGAAGTTTATAATCTGGGATTTTCTGATAAAGTTTTTGATAAGGAGAAGCATACTGCAGAGTTGGCGTAATGGTTCGATTGATGAGAAAAATTGCAGTGGCAAAGGCATGTTCCCAAAACTTTAATGGCAGAGAAGCTTGAGCAAGGAGAGCTAATCCTTTTGCAATTATATCTTTATGTCTACGTTCTATAGCCCCATTTTGCTCATGAGTGTGAGGACAAGGGTGACGGTGAAGGATTCCCATGTTTTGGAAGTAAGATGACAAAGACCGAAACTCACCTCCCCAATCAGTTTGAACTTGATTAATCTTAGCGTTGAACTGTCTTTCTACAAGGAGATTAAAGTGTTTAAAACATTCAAACACTTGACTCTTGGATGAGATGAAATATACCCACATAAATTTGGAACAGTCATCCAAAAAATGAACAAAATAAAGGTTTTTATTCAATGAGGGAACTGGTGCAGGTCCCCATACATCACTGTAAACTAACTGAAATGGAGAACTTGATGGTTCATGTCTATCGGAGAGATTAATGCGATGACTCTTACCAAGCTGACAAGAATGACAAATGGAAAAGTTGGAGGTTGAACTGACAGGAAGGTTGAAAAGAGAGACAAGTTTTCTTACAATCTTTTCATGTGGATGTCCAAGCCTGTTGTGCCAACCCAAAAGAGAGGTTTTTTCTCCTAAAAATGCTAAAGGGGTACTTTTGGGTGCTGGGGAATTCAACTTGTACAGACCATGCTCAAGTGTTCCCTTGAGAAGATTCCTGCCCTGCAAATCCTTAACAACACAACCATTAGGATCAAATACCATAGAGACCTTGTTATCTGCAATGAATTTGGAGAGACTTAATAAATTCTTTTTGATCATAGGCACATGCAGTATGTCTCGTAGGATTAAATTACGATGTGTAGAGCTAATATGACCACTGCCAATATTTGATATTTGTAATAGCTCACCATTACCAATTTGAACCTTATCTTCACCAGAATAGCTGCTGTAGTTTGAAATATTATTTAAATCCGGAGTGATATGGGCTGAGGCACCAGAATCGACATACCAAGATGAATTAATCTCTTGCGGAGATCGAAGAGAGTCATGATCACCATGCTTTGTAGAATGATAATTTGTAGAGGGTTGCGAAGCAAAATAGGCTGATGTAGTATTCGGTTTGTTATCAGAAAATGCTTTATTAAAGCGTTCCCAACAGTGCGCAGCAGTATGCCCCTTTTTATCACAAATTTGGCATTTGATATCTTTTTGATGACTTTGATTTCCATTGTATGAACCACGTCCTCGAATCATATTAGCACCTCCTCGAGTTTGTATGAATCTTCTTCGTCCACGGCCACGAGATGTATTATTATATTGTCTTTGAGCGATATTGGCAGCATGCAATTGTAAAGTTGGATTTACAATTTGTTGTTGTGATTCTTCATCCAATAATAATCCCAAAACAGAGTCTACTGACATAACCATAGTAGCAATCTGAACTTTGATAGCGACACCAACTGATGCAAATCTTGGATCGAGACCATTGATAACATGCATTATTAGTTCTCTGTCAGTGACTAGCACTCCAGCCGAAGATAGTTGATGTGCGATATTTCTCTTTTGATTCACATACTCCATGATATTTAACGTGCCTTGTTGTAGGGAAGAAAGTTGATAGCGCAATGAAAGTATTCTAGAGTCACTCTGGGGTTTAAAAATGGTTTCTAATTTTACCCATGCGGCTCTAGTGCTCGTGACACCTATCAAGTGACTCGCTGCCAATGAGGTTAACGTCCCTTTGATCCATAGTAAAATTAGTTTATCTTGTCGCTTCCAAATCGAGTAGGCAGAGTTTAGCTCAATAGTGACTTTGCCATCACTGCCTTGTATCTCAATAAATTGATGTGGTTCAAGATTGTCCTTGTCAATGTACCTCTCCAAGTCAAAAGCTTCCAAGGCATCACGAATAAACGACGACCAACTAGGATAGTTGGTACCATCAAGTTTGATAGCTAGTGTTGGTAAAGAGATATTAATGCTTTGAGCAGATGAATTTGTGATGGCTTGCAACAGTGTTGTGTTTGCATCATCATGTGTTGAAAAGGTGGAGCTTTGTGAGGGTGTGGCTGCCTCATTTTGATTAGTTGACATGTTTGCGTGACTTGATGATAGAAAAGGAGGGGGAAAAAAATTAGAAAGGAGAAGGATAGAGTGTGGTGAAAGAACTTGACGTGAGTCTTATGGCTTCTGATACCATGAAAGAGTTGTGTTTGTATAGTTTGCCACACTGCCTAACTCTAAGAGGCAGTTGGTATTTATATTATTCACGTATGTGTTTACAAGGAAAGGAATATACAGGAATATACAGAATATATGTAACCATAATCATGGAAATGAGATCAGTCCTAATCACGTAAATTATGCAAGCAAATTAGTAATGTGATGCTGATTTATCCTTTCCTTAACAAGTATGATAATTTTTCTGTTTGTACGTTTTAGGATCAAGATCGGGATCAGTTATGTGCTGTGACGAAGTCGGTTCTTATATCCTTGGTTGTGCAATGCAGTGGACATACACCACGGGCAGATTTACTCATTTTCGCTCTGCAAAGGTTGAGTCGTATTGGCCACATAAATTGGGACTCTTTCTTACCCTCGCTTCTTTCTACAGTGTCTAATGCGGAGATGTCTGGTGCTCAGAGTAGCCAGACTGTAGTTTCTGCATCTTCCTTGAGTTTATCTCAGCCTTCCATGCTGCCTTCTCGAATCCAACATCTCCATTACAGACAGCCCATGGTATACTGCCCAATCAGTAAATGATATGCCTTCTTTCATTGCTTCGTCGCCTGCTAAATCTGATATCACTTACTCAGCCAGGGGTTATTCATCTGTTAAGTCCAATGTCATAAGTAGTCTTCGCCATCTCAGTTGCAAGATTATTTTATTTGGTCTTGAATTTAATTTAAAGCCGGCCACTCATGCTGATATATTTTCTCATATGCTAAACTGGCTGATTCACTGGGACCAAAAACAAAAAGCTACCGATGAAAGTGAAACAAAATTTTCAAGACCCAATAAAGAGTTGATACAATGGTTGCACAGCTGTTTAGATGTCGTATGGTTGCTGGCTGAGGAGGGGAAATGCAGAATCCCTTTCTATGAGTTGTTGCGCAGTAGTTTGCAGTTTATAGATAACATACCGGACGATGAAGCTCTTTTTACAGCTATTTTAGAAATTCATCGGATGCGAGATATTTTAGATAACATACCGGACGATTCTTGGACTGCCCGACATTTGGAACACACAGATTAGACTTAAATTGTATATTAATTATTTGACATTGTTCAAATCAATGCGATCTATTTGTATTCACGAGAAATACCAAAATTTGCCATAGTCCCTTAGTCATTTTTATAATTTTATGTTGTAGTTCAAGTTTTGTTTGGGGATTTCAAGGTACACACGTCTTGGTATGCTCAGTTTCCATCTTTTATGAAAAAAACTCTTATTTTCTTTTATTTCTGTTACTCTTTCAACATCAAGAGCCCTGCATAAGAGAATAGAAAACCAAATTGCATAACTTATTTATGCACAGGTTTTACTGTGCACGGATAGCTAGTGTAATGAATATATAAAATATGGATAAAGTTGTTCATTCTGCAGAACACTCTCAACTTGAACATTTTCAGCAACCTAGTTATGGTATTTGATTATTGAACAAAGGCTGGTGTTATTGAAATCCTAGTCTATTTTATTGTATTAAACCCATTCAACAATGCCAATAGATTAGTATATACTGTGCTGATTGCTGAAAATGTTCATTCAGCAGATATTCATTCAGCAGATGTTCATTCAGCAGATGTTCATACAGATGTTCATTCAGCAGATGTTCATACAGATGTTCATTCAGCAGAACACTCTTAACTTGAACTTTTCAACCAGCACAAGTGACGTTGAGGTCTGACTTTTATAATTTATAATATCCACTCCATTATTGTATATTCCTTCGTGTAATCTCTATAAATTGACGACTCAACAAGCACTTTCAAATACTTTCTGTTTCACTTCAAATTTATTTTACAAACTCCAGTGACAATGCCTACATCTAATGGCAGTGAAGGACGTCGCCACCGCCGCAAGACCTTCATGCGGTGGATCATGAAGAAATTGAAGAAAGCTATGCGTGAGCTTTTTGATATAGCTGTGGAGTCTGCTGTGGAGTCTGCTGTGGAGTCTGCTGTGGATTCTATTGTGGGGGGGTAATATTGAAGAAACTGAAGAAAGCTATGCTTGGGATTTATGTAATGTCAGATGTTTTAGTTTGGTTTGAATTGGAGCAACTGGTGTTTTGGGGTTTTTGTTAGTGGTTCTGTGTCACCTGTCTTGTGTCCTCGAGTCTGTTTGTCACCTTGGTCTGCATTGTTGTGTTGGATTGTTGCTTTTAGGTTCGTCTCTTTTTTGAATAAAGCACTTTTTTCTTCAAATAAAACTTTGAGTTCACTAAGCAGGAATTGATGCAGAGAGGGTTTTAATTTTTATGCAATTGATTCATTTTCTTCAAAGATACATAAATATTTGATTAAACAATACAAACAAAACAAAAGTATTAGAAACTCTGTTATTGAGCGCCCAGCAGATCCCCATTTCTGAACGTTTAAGAAGCCAACAAACCGCTTCACTAGAGAAGTATATGCAAGGAACTCGAAAACCTCTCTCGTAAACTGTCAAGCTTTCTCGTGTTGGGTGGGGAGGACACCCCTCCTCTCGGGAGGAGGTCAGTCTTCCTCCGCCCCCCAGTAGTATAGATCTCCTTTAGTTTTCCCGTAATGAATTTCCTTTCAATAATGGAGCTTGCCTCCCTCTTTGCCTGAGCATCTTTGCTTATTTCCTCTAACCTAGTGCTAGCTTTCGTCAAGCCCTGGTGCTTGTTTTCCTGTCCCTTCGTGAGGGATGTGTGGGTGGCTTTGTGGATGGTGGTTTGAGGGTGAAATCGGCTGTGCTTCCGGGTGTTTGGCCACGGTTGGTTGACGGCACTTCGGGAGATCCAGGGCTTGGTCTTCCATCCAAGTCTTGTGCGGTTACCGGCTGGTTGTGGACAGGTGTCGGAGGAGGCGCGGCTCGAGTGGGGTTACTGGCGAGGGGTCGGATAGACCTTGGATGGCTGGATTGACTGGGTTCGGGTGTCTGGTTTGGGCGGCGGGTCTTGGGCGGGTGGCGGTGAACGGAGCGAGATGGGGCGGCTGTGGCGATGCGTGGTGGTGCGGTTGACGAAGCGAACTGGGTGTGGCTGGTCTTGGGCGGACGCTCGGTGGGTGTTCGGCTGTGCGAGTTGCGGACGGTGTTCGGCGGAGTCGATGGCGACAACTGATCGGCAAGTTAGCTGGTTCTCGGCTGTGTTGGCGGCGACTGCAGATCGGCTGGTATGGGCGGCGGCTGGCGATGCATATGCGTGTGGCTAGGGTTTCTGTGATTGGGCTGCTGCTGCTACTGCTACTGGTGGGCTTGTTGGGCCTGTGCTTGGGCCTTTGTTTTCTTTCAGCCTTCCTTGGTCTTGAAGCCTTTTGGTCTGGGTTGCTTTGGGGAATTTCCTTGAGTCCAGGCGGTGCTTGGACTCTGGTGAGTGCGTTGGGATGGCGCCGATCTTGGCCTGCTCTTCAACTGTCTTTAATGAGACTTTCTCGTCGTAGATTTGTCTTAAGATTGTTCCCTTCGGTTGTGCTTCATTCGCATGTATTGTCATATCTTTTACTAATGAAACATCTCACCTTGAATCAAAAAAAAGAGAAGTATATGCGAGACATGCACCAATTGTGGATTTCCCAGAAAGAAGAAGAGAAAGATTGTATCGCCATTATTACTGCTTCAGCAGAAAAACTACAAGTATCAGCTGCAAAGTCCGCATCACTGAAAGCAGCGCAAAGGACATTGAATGCATGAACTGTAGGAACAACCCCTTCATCTCCAATCTTGGCAACCGTTCCGTTATCTGTCTTGGGTCATTGTATTTCACGTGAAGGTGAACTTGAACAGTTCGTGTTGGGGACGT
>QZGG01001483.1:0-63650 GCA_006409495.1 Sedum album | reverse complement strand
AGTGTTGAACCCTTGATCTTTGAAATCAAAGGTAAGTGCTCAACCAACTGAGCTAGCCCCGTTTCGCATAGAGGTTTAAATTTTGATGTGAAAAATTTGGGTTTTTTTAAAAATATTTGATTGCAGGGTGAGGTTAATGAGCAACGATATGACATGACATAGCAGAGATTTGAAGGTAATACTACATACTACGTACTACCAATGCTGCTGTGCATATGAAAATGTGTCATAGTTTTGACTTGTGTTGCTTCATTTATATCTCATTTACTTATTAGGATTCATACATTGCGCATTTTCTCCTTGGCGCCCACTTCGATGGATTTAATTCTTGTCCCAATTTTGGCTTTCAAGAAAGTAAGTCATTCAATTAACCAACAAGATTTGTGTTTAATGAAGTTGATTATCAAGGCACTAACCTTATAAATCATGACAATAACTAAAATGCAGTCTACTGGTTACACTCTTGATCATCTTATTACTAATATAACTCTGAGCTATTGTATCCCAATAAAAACAATATATTTTGATGTTTATTGTATATGTTCTTAGAGGTCGTATCCTGTGGATCCATCCAATTTGGTGGATTCGTGGATCCCCTCTTGCATCCGTTGATTGCATTTTTTGGACGCACTAGATTGCGTCACGTATGTGCACTTGTCATGTGCAAGTCACATGCTTCATTAATGCGCTGACACAATCTAATGCGTCCAAAAAATGCAATCGACGGGTCCAAGAGAGGATCCACGAGTCCACCAAATTGAGTGAATCCACATGATACATTCTCTGTGTTCTTATGCAAAAGCATAAGCTATGTTAACTATTTAGCTAAATGTGAAAACTAAGTAAACATTAATAGTAAAGTTTATCACAAGTTATATTGCCAATAAATGAATGCACTACTTTTCTACTACTTCATACCCCAATTGGTTCTTTAACTTCATTTAAAACCTTCACAACTTTTACTTCTTTCCCAACTTGTGTTGTCTCCATCTCTCATGTCATATTCTTGCCTCTTCTTTGAATTGTGTGTGATGGATCAACTTGAGATAAATGCATTAACTTCACATCCTTCATACAAATATAACACTTAAATTTAATTCTGTAAGCATGGAACGTCCATGCATTTAGTTTCATTCTTTTGTAAAATACATTTGAACAATATAATGTGCAATTGTGCCAAGTACATGCAATAGACTTTCATGATTCAATATTCATGTATATTTATTTATATTTTAAAAATAACATTAATTAACTTAAATAATTTCACTGTCTTTTTGTTCTCTATATGTCTATCACCTTCTTCCAAACATCACGTGACCTTCTTTCTCACTCCAACACAACAAGACAAAAACCTTCAGTATGTATCCGTTCCATTTTCCAGTGCAAGACCTACACTCACCTACACTCTTAAATTAAGTTAAATACAAATTCTTAATTTAAAACTGAAACAAATTCTTTACAAAATTATTCTTCAACAATTGAAATATGAGTTCACTATTAATATCAAATTTTTGAATGAACAGAAACGTTGAAAAACACATAATATCGATTATTGGTGTGTACCTATAAAAAAACTACTCCTATTTTTGTAAATATAATACTCCATTTGTTCGATTGTTTGAACACTACTACAAAAAAGTAAATAAAAATATGATAATTAATATGAAATTCAAAGATGCCTTTTTTCAGTCATTTTTCTCACTTTTTCCCTTTCTTACATTCAGCTGCCCACTGGTGTTGTCACAGTAAGTCAATAAAATAATACAAAGCACACCACCAGACCAGACCACAGGGAGGCTCAGGGTTCAGACTTCAGAAAGAGAGAGAACACCAAGAAGAGGGGTTGTGCTAGTGCTCCTGCTCTATTTCTCTTTTCTTGCAGCAACCAGAACCAGCTCACTCTATCTTACCTGGGTATGTCACCAGACACTTAAAGATCACATCTTTATTAATAATATCACTTACCCATTTACTAAAAATCAAACCTTTATATATTTGTGTCAAGAATGCAGCAGCAACAACAGCACCTGATGCAGATGCAGCAACAGCAGCCCATCATGGCATCATCAGCTTATTACCCTAACAATGTCACTACAGATCACATTCAGCAGGTTCTTCTTCATCCATCATTTTCTCAGCAGATACTGATGTGTGCTGTGCTCCTTTTGTTTCTGTTATATAATTATCACTTCAATTCTTGGGGTCCCTAAAGTCCCTACACTTCTTAAAGCTGTAGTCTTGTAGTAGATGATATGAAATCACCCTCTTCCTCCACCACACCTTTTCTTTTCCTTCTATGCCATCTTTTCAGTTATGCCCTAGATTCTATTTGTGCTTTTTTGCCTCATTTTTAATGATTTTTATGTGCTTCTTGTTTGATTTGTTTCATAAATTTGCAACCTTTTTCATCTCTTTATCTGGTGGATAGGGTTATTGCTGTTGCTAGTTGATGTTGTTTTGATGGTCCTCTTTTTCAAGTGTTTAACTTTTGCTGATAGGGCCACTTTGTTTGAAGTTGAACTCTCAAGTTATGTTCAGTTTCCCTTTTGGGTTTTGCTGCACATTTGCTTATAATGTTTGTTGTTGATGATGTTCCTTTTCTGTTTCTAGCATTTGCCGATATCATAGTTTAATTTGGACTCTGATAAAGATGGTATAAATTAGTACCTAAACGTCCTTTGGTTTAGTTTAGTTTAATTTGTCTCTGTAAATTTGAGGATTATGTTCAGTGTGTCATAGTTTGAAAACCTGCTCGAGAATGTTTATATAATGGCTAGATACTTAGCTTTTTTGAAAAGGCAAGTGGACAGGATTTGGTGAGCTGGGCTTTGATTTGTGTGTTAGAACTTGTGGTTTTGATGTTTGTTTATTCAAGTTGAATTAAAACTCACACGTTCTTTGATAACTTTATTCACCTTGGTGAACCCAATGATAATTCATAATGTAGTCTACGTGCCTTTTTGTTTTTTACTTGCATCGAGTTTTGGCAATGTTAAAGAATGAGCGGTAGAGATGACTATTCGATGTAGCGCAAGTTGCTCTATAATATGATATGTCGGGTATATAAGCATGCATTATGAAGTGACGATTGCCAAGTTGGTGGCATACAATATGAGCTTCACCAGTGAACATCGAATGCAGCACTTCTTTTTTAAATCTAACAGACAAATTCGTCACAATTATGGAACTTAATAGGATGCGAGTAACCAAGTTCAGCTATTTCACTGAGTCAAAATGTCGTTAGCTTTCTTTTTGAAATATGTATATTTCAACAATAGTATTCGTAGCTTGCTTTTATTTGCATCTTCATGCTTATTTATGTTTCATCTCTTATATACTGAGTTCATCTTATTCTTGTCTTTCAGTATCTTGATGAAAACAAGTCCTTGATCCTAAAGATTGTTGAATGTCAGAACTCTGGGAAAATGAGCGAATGTGCAGAGTAAGTTAATTCCACGTTGCAATGTGAATTAGTAAATGTTGAAATTCAAATTGCATCCAATTATATCCCATCTTTTGTGTTATCATGTAGACGAATGCCATAAAATATCTCAATGCGGCCCGACTGAATCCAGTTGATAAAAAAATGTTGATCGCTAATTTATTATCACTGTATATATATATTATTTTCTCAGGAACCAGGCTCGGCTCCAGCGAAACCTTATGTATTTAGCTGCCATAGCTGATTCTCAGCCCCAGCCTCCAGCTATGCAAGCTCAGGTGCGTTCTTAGGCCTTGATCTTGCTTAGTAATTTTTTCTCTTTGATTGTGCAATAATGTAACGTCTAAAGGCCTCCAGAACCTCATGAAGTATCTTTATGTCATTCAGTTTGCTCCAAGCGGTGTCATGCAGCCTGGATCATTATACATGCAGCATCCACAAGCCCATCAAATGCTGCCACAATCTCTAATGGCAGCACGATCCTCCATGCTCTACAACACCCAACAACAACACCAACCTTACTCCACACTGCAACAACAACAATCCATCCACAACCAGCTAAGCATGAATTCCGGATTCCACATGCTCCAAGGAAATGCCTCAACCAACACTCACGGGTTTTCAGATTTTGGACTTGAAAATAGTGGCACGGAAGGCCTCCTTGGTAGCGCTGCTAGCGGTAGCGGGGAAGGTCGAGATCAAGGACAACACTCTGGAGGAAGTCACAATAGCGACAACAATTGATGGTAAAACAAGTGTTGGCGTTTCGCATGAAACTGTTTTGTCCTTAGAAGTTGGTAGTTTTAGAAGAAACAAAATGAACAAGGGAAAGAAAAAATGTTGCTAGCTTTGTGAACTTTGTTACTTTCTTAAAATGGTGAATGTGTTTTATTTACATTTATCTTGGCTGTATTTTTGTGGAAAATGTCAAAACGACGTCGTCTTAGATTTTTGATAGCACATAGCAGTCTTAGATTTTAACTAGCGGAAAGTAGTTGAGTGTGATGGAGGGAATCAGGTACGCTCGAGTGCACCGTAACTATCAAGAACTCAACCGAGCATCGGAGAGAGTGAGAGAAGGCCGGAGACGACGAGTGACGACCGAGTTCTCATCCACGAATATCCGCAAAAAATGGAGAGTGCATCGAACCTCCGACACTCACGGAAGCCCTCACAATTCCACACACTCGTCACTCTCCTTACCCCCAACACCAACGATGTCAACACTACACGTCATCATCATCATCATCATCTGCTTCTTCTTTTTCCTCGATCCGATTTTCTCCATTCTGATGGAAATTAGGTTTTCAGAATGCGTCGTGTGATTCTTGTTGTTGATTGAAGATTGATTAATGAAATAAAATGGTTAGGTTTTGATTCAAGATTATTGAAATAAAAGTGTTACTGTAGGAGAGCAAGAGTGAGATGATAATGTGTTTTTGGTGCAGGGAACTCCGGTGAATATCATTGTTGGATCCCATGTCTGGGTGGAGGATCCTGGAGTGGCTTGGATTGATGGAGAGGTCACCAAGATTGATGGAGATCAAGTTGTGGTCCAAACCACTGATGGAAAGACGGTATGTTTTGCCATTTTGTAAGAAATACTAGTGCAAAATGTACCACCAGCAATGATTCATATAGTATTTTTTTTTGATAACAGATTCATATAGTATTGATATGCTCCATTATGGAGAAATTTTCCTAGACTTAGTAAGATGCACTAATGAGTTTGCATCCGGAGCTTTATTTTATGTTTATGTCATACAGGTTACTGCTAAGTTGGGCAAGATATATCCCAAGGATATGGAGGCCCCAGCTGGTGGAGTTGATGATATGACAAAACTGTCATATTTACACGAACCTGGAGTGTTGCAGAATTTGAGAATCAGATATGAACTCAATGAAATCTATGTATGCTTTCCTGTCATTTTAGTTGCATTGATAAGTAAGGGTTTTTTTCTTTGATGTTTTACCTGCTGCTGATACCACACTCATGAATTGCTATGCCAATGAATCTGCAGACATATACTGGAAATATTCTCATTGCAATCAATCCGTTTCAAAAACTGCCTCATCTTTACTCCGGTCATATGATGCAACAATACAGAGGGGCACCGCTTGGAGAGCTAAGCCCTCATGTTTTTGCTGTTGCTGATGTGGCATACAGGTTCATATGATACCTACCCTTACCTAACATCAATTTTATGTATTCATGGTTCTTAATATATGTCTCGCACCATTACAGAGCAATGATACATGAGGGTAAAAGCAATTCAATTTTAGTTAGTGGTGAGAGTGGAGCTGGTAAGACTGAGACAACAAAGATGCTTATGCAGTACCTTGCCTTTCTTGGCGGTCGAGTTGCCACTGAGGGACGCACTGTTGAACAGCAAGTTCTTGAGGTATGAACTTCGTAGATTTTAGTAGCTCAAAAATGTAGTAATTGACATCCAACTCGAAATTCGTTCAAGTTGGGTGCAACTGCAATGAGCCCTGACGAACAATTACTATAGACTTTGTGTGATCCGTGCAGTCAAATCCAGTTCTTGAAGCATTTGGCAATGCTAAAACTGTCAGGAATAACAATTCTAGGTAAGTTGTGGATCTCGTGATTGTAAGTTTTTTATCATCATAATTGTTTACCATGACTGCTCCGTGGATGATTGCATACCACATGGGAACAGTCAAGACTATGAAGTCCCAATATATATATATATAATTATATATATTTATATATTAGTACCCTTCTGTAGTCTGTACTCAGTATTAAGCGGGATAACCATGACACCTAATAAACGTTCAAACTAATGTTCTTTGGAGTTTAATGAGTGTTTTCTCCAACTCAAAACTGATTTTTCCCGATGCAGTCGATTTGGTAAATTTGTTGAGATCCAGTTTGATAAGCATGGAAGAATATCTGGTGCAGCCATTCGTACATATCTATTGGAAAGATCTCGTGTTTGCCAAGTCAATGATCCTGAGCGAAACTATCACTGTTTTTATCTTCTTTGTTCAGCCCCACAAGAGGTATCAGCTGACTATGATTATCTGATATCAATATATTCATGAATAATTTTAACCATATCTTGGCTGGGAGCTAATGTGTGCCAAAATATGGAGTGCCATATTATTAATTGACTATATTCTATCTTTTGAGTCTATGTTTGTCTTAAAAAATTGTGATTGGAGTATTGCTGCATGTCTGTACATTTACTGCATGGTTCATTATCTATTCAGCATTGGTATTATTCTGTTTGATTGAAAGCTCACCTTCATGATTTCTCAGGAAGTTGAAAAATACAAGCTCGAGCACCCAAAGTCATTTAACTATCTAAATAAGTCAAAATGCTTTGACTTGGTTGGTGTCAATGATGCTAAAGAGTATCTTGCTACTAGGAGAGCAATGGACATCGTTGGAATAAGTGAAAAAGAGCAGGTAAAGTTTAAGCCAGTGAGTTTTACAGCAGATGGTTTAAGCATCCAATCTTTTGCCTAAAGGACTATGGTCTCTTCTGTCTTCCCTTATCTCTTCAGGAAGCAATTTTCAGGGTTGTTGCTAGCATACTTCATCTTGGAAATATTGATTTTGCAAAAGGAAAAGAAGTTGATTCATCAGTTCCCAAAGATGACAAATCCAAATTTCATCTTAAGACGACAGCAGAGCTTCTCATGTATGCAAGAAATTAATCGTTTTAATTGTGTTTCTTTGTGCCTATCTTGGTGATTTAGTTAACAAGTGCATATTTCTCTTAAGGTGTGATGCTGTAGCACTCGAAGACGCTTTATGCAAACGTGTAATGATCACCCCTGAAGAAGTAATCAAGCGAAGTCTTGATCCCCAGAGTGCATCTGTTAGTCGGGATGGTTTAGCAAAAACCATATATTCACGTTTGTTTGATTGGTATGGTTCTACGCTAACGATAAATTAAGTGCTACTTAATTCTCTATCGTAAGAAAGAAGGCTGCCACATGCTTGTAATGGTTTTATGTGCAGGTTGGTTGATAAAATCAATAACTCCATTGGACAAGATCCAAATTCTAAATCTCTAATTGGTGTACTTGATATTTATGGCTTTGAGAGCTTCAAGGCTAATAGGTGAGTAGTATACTTTGGGCTTGCTTCCTAATCTAACTCCTGTGCTCATTTTATAAGACCAAGGCTATATAATTCTTATTTCATAGAATTTATGCATTTTATTTTCTTGTGCACGTAGTTTTGAGCAGTTTTGTATCAATTTTACAAATGAGAAGCTGCAACAACACTTCAACCAGGTAACTTTTAGATTTATATAATATAAATTATTTTTACAATCTCTATTTTTCTGTTCACTTTGACCTCATATTGGTGTATCAATGAGCTCAGCATGTCTTTAAAATGGAACAAGAAGAGTATACAAAGGAGCAAATTGATTGGAGTTACATTGAGTTTGTCGATAATCAAGATGTCTTAGATCTCATTGAAAAGGTTATTTCTTAATTCTTTTTACTAGGTGAACTATCAAAGCTATGTATTGTCGGTATTCAGCATTCCATTTTTTATTGTTAAATGACGGCATATAAGCATCTACAATATCAGAGGACTTCTTAAATTTGTGCCTCTTCGTAAATTTTTTGATGTGAATGCAACGTTTGCAGAAACCGGGTGGTATAATTGCTCTGCTTGACGAGGCTTGGTAAATATGTCTTTCCTAAGTTCTCTCTTACTATGCTTTGTTTATAAAAGTAGAATATTCTAAAGCTCATTTAGTTAATTTAAAATGCAGCAAGTATGTATTTTGTTACTTGTGATGACATTGTTCTTATTAATTGAGTGATGGATTTCAGTATGTTTCCAAAGTCCACGCATGAGACATTCGCAAACAAGCTGTATCAGACGTTTAAAACCCATAAGCGTTTCATCAAGCCTAAGTTGTCTCGTACCGATTTCACCATTTCTCATTATGCCGGAGAGGTGTGCTTTTACTTAATCAAAACACCCTGATGTCTTTATTTTACCTGATTTGATATGTAATGTTTTCTGTTATCTCGATTTCAGGTGTTATACCAGTCTGATCAGTTTTTGGACAAGAATAAAGACTATGTTGTACCTGAACACCAGGACTTGTTGAGTGCTTCCAAGTGTCCTTTCGTAGCAGGCTTATTTCCTCTGCTCCCAGAGGAATCATCAAAATCATCCAAGTTCTCCTCGATTGGTTCAAGATTCAAGGTAACTTTGCATTTAACTCTTGATTAGTTAAAAGTTTTGTTATATCCCTAAATAGCACTACTTTCATAAACCCTTTTTTATTTTAATTCTAGTCTCTTTCATTGCTGTAAATAACGAACTGACATTTGTGGCAAAACCTGCAGTTACAGCTCCAACAACTGATGGAGACACTTAATTCTACGGAGCCACATTATATAAGATGTGTAAAGCCAAACAATCTTCTCAAACCTGCCATATTTGAGAATGTTAACATCATGCAACAACTACGTTGTGGTGTAAGTACAATGCCCTTTTTAATTATATATATTATGGAATACCCCTTCAATGTTTGCCTTTCTCTTTCCCGTGTATGATTATTAAACACTTCTTATGCAGGGTGTTTTAGAGGCTATTAGAATTAGTATGGCTGGGTATCCAACACGGAGACCTTTCTTTGAATTCATAAACAGATTTGGGCTCCTTTGCCCGGAAGCTGTAGAAGGAAAGTAAGTACCCATGGTTTTCAAATTCCACAAATTAGTTTTCTTAGAAGCAATTGGGTATTCAGTTTTTTGGTGCTTGCTGATTTCTATTAATTGTCTATCCTGAATGAAAATATCACCTCGTGACAGTTATGATGAGAAGACAGCATGCAAAAAGATAGTGGAAAAGATGGGACTCAAAGGGTGCCAGGTCTAAATTTAAATTTTGAGCTCTTTTGGTGCTCGCAGATATCATTCACTTAAGGCCATCTGGCTTATACCATCTTTGTTATAGCATTGATTGGTTTAAAACTTCGGCATACTCTTAAAAGCCTGCATCCAGTCTAATGTATTACTATTTACTTAAGTATTGATTGGACCGAGCTCAATATTTTGACACCGCCGTCAATGCAAAGTGTACATCTGTATGATGTCAACTGTTTTTTAAAGGCTATAAAAACACTTGCAGATTGGTAAAACAAAGGTTTTCTTAAGAGCTGGTCAGATGGCGGAACTGGATGCACGTAGAACAGAAGTGCTAAGTAATGCTGCAAAAACTATCCAGAGGCGGATAAGAACTCACAACGCTCGCAAGCGATTCCTTGCTATGCGAAAGGCTTCTATTAGAGTACAATCATTATGGCGACGTAAGTTTCCTCATAGTTTACAATTTATAATTAAAGGAGACTCAACGAACTGCGATTACTGTGTCTTTACTTGTATATTATATTTATCAGTTGCTAAACACGTGACAGTTGTTTTATGGTATTAATAACGAATGCCTGCTCGTGTTGTAGGAAGACTGGCTTGCAAACTCTACGAGAACTTGAGGAAAGAAGCAGCTGCAATAAAAATCCAAAAGAACATAAGAAGATATCAAGCGAGGACATCCTATAAGAAACTCCGAATTGCAGTGCTTGTACTGCAAACAGGATTGAGAGTAATGGCTGCCCGAAATGAATTTAGATTTAGGAAACAAAACAAAGCAGCCACTATAATTCAGGTTCTGTTTGCTTCAATTTTTTACTTTAAACATGTTCTCTTATGTAAAATGAAGTTCAGTAACTTAATATTAAAAAAACAAATTAAGAAAATAATTGCAATTTTACTTGACACTTTTGTCTGAATTGATATACAGGCCCGTTGGCGCTGTCACAGAGCTTCCAAATTCTACATAAAACTGAAGAGAGGAACAATACTAACTCAATGCAGATGGAGGGGAAAAACAGCTAGGAAGGAACTTAGAAAGCTAAAGATGGTAGGCATCATTTATGAAAAATCATAGCCTGCTTGTGAGTTTGCTATTTAGTATTAATAACCGTGTGGATGATCTGCAGGCTGCACGAGAAACAGGTGCACTGAAGGAGGCAAAGGATAAACTTGAAAAACGAGTTGAAGAACTCACTTGGCGTGTGTCTCTGGAAAAACGATTAAGGGTAATTATATTTATGTCTACTGTCTATACGAGCCTGGTTATATATTTTTGGACACTAGTGTTTCCAGCAGGCCATCACCATGATACATTCTTCCTCGGTAGTCCATCAAGGAAAGTCTCTTTATAGTTGTTTCACTTCGGTATTACTATTGCAGACAGACTTGGAGGAAGCAAAAGCACAAGAGACTGCAAAGCTGCAAAATTCTTTGCAGGAGATGCAAGTAAAGCTTGATGAAGCTAATGCACTGATCATCAAAGAACGAGAAGCTGCTAAGAAGGCCATCGAAGAAGCTCCTCCAGTAATCAAAGAAACACAAGTTATTGTAGAAGATACTGAGAAAATCGCCTCCTTGACTGCAGAAGTGGAGAGTATGAAGGTATTACTGACACCTTATGCATTACAATCTGTTGATTGATTTATCCATGTCACCCGAACTTTTTGCGAGTATGTTATGGTAACCTTACTCCTATTAAGAGATCTATCTCTGTAATTCGAAGGAAGAATCCTGCATAAATTTTGGAATTTTCAGAACTTAGAACGTTATATTTGCTATTGATTGATATTATAAATTGAATATTATTGAATCTATTTAGGCATCGCCACACATCAATATTGTTGTTTTCTGTGTTTCGTTTTGGAAAATTAATTGATGCTTGTTTGCTAAAATCAAAGAAAGATCTGGCCTTATTAATTTGCAATAAAAAATATTGAAGTCAACAATGCTTGCGTAGAGTTGTTATGTGATGCCTGCGTGTCCACTAGCATGGGCCATTTTTAACGCTTGTCATGACTAATTGATGTTTTTATGTCTTGTTGCAGGAGGCTTTCACCTCAGAGAAGAATAGAGCTGATGAATATGAGGGAAAGTATGCAGAATCTCAAGCATCCCTGGAAGAAAAACAGAAGAAATTGGAGGAAACTATTAAAAAAGCCCAGCAACTCCAGGAAACATTGACCAGGTATCTTTATGTTCATACTGCACACAAAAACTGCTATTGTTGGCTTTTCCATGTATGTTGAGAGTTTAAGCCTCCAAAATTCTAATGCCAGTAAAGGTGTTACCTTGCACAAATCATGGACAATGTGGTTGCTCACTTAAACTTTTTACTGAAGATATGCAAATTTACTATCATGCCCTGCTAAAATTTGTACTGTTATAATTAGGCTTGAAGAGAAGGTGACTAATTTGGAGTCTGAGAATCAAGTACTACGGCAACAAGCTGTGTCCATGGCACCCAATAAGTTTCTCTCTGGTCGCTCAAAATCTATCGTTCAGGTATCTTTACTATAGAACGAGTATATATGAAGTGACTTATCATATCAGGCCCTGTTTTTGATATTGTGTTGTTTTTGACATATATAGAGGGAGAGAGGTCCAGATAGTGGTCGTGGTTCAGGGGAAATCAAGGTTCCTTTGGTAAGTGAAATTCGTACGAGAAAATAGGTAACTTATTTTTATAAGTGAATCCTGATTATTTAATGTTTTACATTGCATCAGGATCTCCATAGCCCATCAATGAACAATCGGGAAGATGTTGAGGAGAAGCCGCAGAAATCCCTTAATGAGAAACAAGCAGAGAATCAAGAATTGCTCATCCGTTGCATTGCCCAACATCTGGGCTTTGCTGGGAATAGGCCTATTGCTGCCTGTATTATCTATAAATGTCTTCTACAATGGAGATCATTTGAAGTTGAACGAACCAGTGTTTTTGACCGAATTATTCAAACTATAGGCCATGCTATTGAGGTTTCACTTTCCGGCCCTACCCCCTATACCCTATACCCTTTTGTTTTGTTGTTATTGTGTTCGCTTCAAATTGAAGTGTCTTTTAATAGCCTCCTTCAACTGCAGACTCAGGATAATAACGATATTTTGGCATACTGGTTATCCAATGCATCGACTCTATTGCTTCTGCTTCAGCGGACATTGAAAGCAAGTGGCGCAGCTGGAATGGCTCCACAGAGACGAAGATCATCCTCAGCTACTCTGTTTGGGAGAATGACACAGGTAATGATTAGTGTCATCTTTTGATTTCTTACTTAACTGTTTAATTTATACAAAACATAAAATAAGCTGTGTTCTTACTTCTTACAATACCATGTTTTTTGTGGATTCTTTAGAGTTTCCGTGGGACTCCACAAGGAGTTAATCTATCTTTCATCAACGGTAGTTTAAATGGTGGAGTAGATTCCTTGAGACAAGTTGAAGCCAAATATCCAGCTTTGCTCTTCAAACAGCAGCTCACAGCCTACGTAGAAAAAATATATGGAATGATCAGAGACAATCTAAAGAAAGAGATATCGCCACTCCTTGGACTGTGTATTCAGGTATTTTCTTTCTTCCTGATTGATAAGAATTCTTTTTCCCTTTATTGCATTTGACAATTTGTTTATTTACCTATTGAACTTGGTTGTCTGATTGAGTTGTGTGTATCTGGATGTATCTGAATAGGCGCCACGGACATCTAGAGCAAGCCTGGTCAAGGGATCATCAAGGTCAGTTGCCAACACAGCTGCACAACAAGCCCTGATTGCTCATTGGCAAGGAATTGTAAAAAGCCTTGGGAATTTTTTGAACACGCTCAAGGCTAATCACGTGAGTAGAATTCCACAAATATCTTATTTCATTAATAATGCTTTTTCTTGCAACTAAATGCTGAGGACTCTAGATATTAGTCAGAGTAAAAAAAATTGTCAGTGGTTCAGCCTGTTTATTGCATGATATTGGTTATGCAATGATAAGTTACTGGTATCACTAACCCATTTGATTGTTATATCTTTGGTAGGTACCGCCGTTTCTTGTTCGGAAAGTTTTTACTCAGATATTTTCATTTATCAACGTGCAACTATTTAACAGGTGCATATATGTCATCCGAAAGATAAGTGTTACCCTGTTTTGGGTTCAATCTTATTCTGAAACATATTCCTTTGCTTTCCTCATGATGCAGTCTTCTTTTAAGACGAGAATGTTGTTCATTTAGCAATGGAGAGTATGTAAAGGCAGGATTGGCTGAATTGGAACATTGGTGTTACAAGGCAACCGATGAGGTATATGAGAATAACGACACATCCAATTATTCATGGTTGTTTTGTGCTGCAGCTGTAACTATAAACTATGTATGCGCAGTATGCAGGTTCTGCGTGGGATGAACTTAAGCACATTAGGCAGGCTATTGGATTTCTGGTATAATTTCCTTTTCTTTTATGTTAATAGGTTTTTGTATAATAATTTTGTGTAAGGCAATGAATGGACAACTAGTCTCCAACGCTTGTTTTTCCATTCAGGTCATACATCAAAAACCAAAGAAAACACTTGACGAAATTAGCCATGACCTTTGTCCAGTGAGTTACCATCTTCCCAAAAAAATAGAAGATTTGTGAAACTGCTTACATTATTGCAAGTTATTCATCATATAAGTTACCATTTCACTTACATTTGCAGGTGCTTAGCATACAACAGCTTTATCGAATCAGTACAATGTATTGGGATGATAAGTATGGGACACATAGTGTGTCGGCAGATGTAAGTACCCTTGAATTTAATTTTCCCTAACACATTTTTAATAGCAGGTATAGACTGCAAATAATCCCCTCATGGAATTGCTTGATATTTTTTCTATTTAGGTCATAGCCAGTATGAGAGTGTTGATGACTGAAGATTCAAACAATGCAGTCAGTAGTTCTTTCTTGTTAGATGACGATTCAAGGTCAGTAACCAACATTTAAATGATTTCTCTGATTTTATTTCATCTTTCAGATTCCAGCACATAGTGTTCTCTATCCCTTTATTAGACGCCATATCTTTGTTAGTTCAAGCTGCCTAACTGACAGTTTCTGAATCTCTTGCAGCATACCTTTCTCAGTTGACGACATATCAAAATCAATGGAGCAAATAGATATCTCAGACATTGAACCACCGCCTCTTATCCGTGAGAACTTTGGCTTTAGTTTCTTGTTACCTCGATCAGAATAATCAGCCCTCTTATCGATGGAGTTAGAGATGATTACATTCTAGCGACAGTGCTGTAGATTTAGATTTACACAGTTATAAGATGTAGGCAGAACCTGTTACAAGGCTGAAGTGCTTAGGAATAGTGGCTGTAGTCCACAAAGCATCATCCCCTCACACATGCAAATTGGCATTGTGTCTTGCAAAATTTGCAAGGTTTTTTTCAAATTGATGTATAGAAAATTACAGACATACAACCTTTACAGTTGTGCTGCGATCTTAAAGCCATCAATGGCGCAATGTCAAAACTTTCCACTTAACATGACTACTACATGTAATTGTCTCGGTCCGGCAGATTCGTCTATACCCCCGAGTCTGTGGAGTTCTAATCCCACTCTTCATCATTTATCTCATCATTATTATCTCTAGGCGGCCTCACGACCAAAACCACAACTCCCAAACTCTCCGTCACACCAGATTCTCTCAACTCCACACCTCTCACCACCTTCAAATCTCCTCCATTCTCACCGGCCACTAAATAAAACCCATTATCAGCAGCTACTTCTCTTCTATCCCGATCAGCCACCACCAGTATCGCCTCCTCTTTATACGACCTATTCGCCTTCCAAGGCAATGCCCTCGCATCATCATACGCAATAACCACCGCACCTTCTCCTAACCCCAACACCGGCTCCCACCCTGGCAATGTCACCCATCTACTCCACCCTTTCTCCGCTACCACCACTCCAAACTCTCCCTCCGTCCTCCTCTTCCACGGTGCATCCAACACATCATTCTCATTCGCCTTACAAACAGGCAAAAGTGCAACTGAAAACGCCTCAGCCACTTCCCCAAATCTCAACCTCACCACCGGAACCTTAACACCCTCCAACAATACATCCACATTATCCACATTACTCGAAGAACCCGGGTCCATTTCATACAAAATAGTCTTCTTAGCCTTCTCAGTTGCCGCAACTTCCAACGCCCGCTGCAATGCGCTTGTCCGCTGATCAGACGGATTCCCATGCTCCCTACTCTGCCTATAATACATAAAAGCTAAACAATCACCAGGCAAATTATAATCAAAACTCTCCCAACCTTTATCACCTCTCCTCCTCGGATAGTCTTTAATCGCACGCGCCAAATCCTGCGCGTCTTTTGCATCAAATTTCCTCTCAACTATAAATCTAGCCGAAGCTGCGCGCTGAGCCGCGCTGAGAAGCCGAATCTCATACAACAGCTCGGCTCCACCGTTATCAAAAAACGACATCGTTTCATCGTCTAGCTTCGATAAGATTAATGAATCGCGAACTTGCGTAGCGACGACGTATCGATTCTGGTCAATGGAGGTCAAACCTGTAATTTCTTCAATAGTGGATGGAGTGAAGCCTTCGTGGATTAAAGCAGTGATGAGTGGTGCGTATTCGAACCAGAGGCCGAGACGGTTGGCGAGGATTTCTAAACGGCCGTTGGTGTCTAGGGATTGGTATTTGGGCGGAAGTGGAGATGGGGGTGGTCGGAAAGGTTGGTAGAGGTTTTGTTGCTGTGGGTTTGAGGGAGAAGAGGATAGTGCGGCGGATATGGGTTTGGGTTTGTAGTGGAGTTTGGTAGTTGGACGATGGAGGAAGGAGGTGGGGAAGGTTGTGTTTGGTCGGAGGAGGCGGTTGGGAGCGGTTGTGGTGGTGAGGGAGGCCATTTGGATGAGGTAGTGGAAGCAGAGCAGAGCAAAACAGAGCAGAGGACCTTATCTTCTGTAGCTCTGTCTCTAAATATTTGTTTAGATTTTTGGTAGATATTTTGATGATTTTGGTGGATGGGCTGTGTGGATGGCGACTGCTCAATGGGTTCAAGTGGATGTTGAGGCCCAATAAGGTTTGGGATTTTAGGCCCACGTGACTAAAATGATGCCAATGAAATGTTGTTATACTAAGATTGTCGATTAATTGAAAAAGGCTACAGAGACACTTAAATAATTGTAAGATGGTAGGTTATTATTTCATTTTTTTATTTTTTCAATTTAACGGATGAGATTTAAAAATAATATTTTCAACCGTCCATAATTTGTGCAAAATTTTCTTCTAATTTAATTAAAAAATAAGTTAAGCTCACAAAACTTGCTGTCTTAAATGTCGGCATGTCCGTGGAGTGCCAATGCTGCAATGATCAAAGCTATAATAGAAATCCTCATTTCTTCTAATATATTTATTTCAAAAAATCATAATACTTGAATGACATTTTATTGGTAGAATAATTTATCTAGTCAGTACATATATAATTCTCACATGATATAAAATTAATCGTTCGAATATTGGCGTTAGTTTTGACAACATTTGCGTTGTTTGGGAATAACTACCATATGCAGCCCTTTGTATTTTACTAGTTTCATTCTGTCTTTCCTTTTTCAAATATTCATCTAGTTTCAGGTACTAATTTTCAGATTACTAATAGTATCAACAACTTTTTAGTAGCACATTCTCTAGAATTTGCTAGATGAATTGAATTTCACTTAGAAGGAACGAGAACAATTTTAGTAACAACTAACAACTAATCATCATCTCATGTAATGGGACTAATAATTAGTTGATGCACCGGCAAGTGAATTATGAAATTACCGATTAACGACGTCGTTTCCTTCCTATATATTTATAACTAAATCCATGTCTATTTTCAGCTGCAATGTAACTCTAAAGCTGGCTGATTTCAACCTTGCATCATGTCTTCATCGTTTATCTTGAAGCCATAAGTCTGCAATCCAAATTCGAAACCCGGGTAATATTTGAACGCGTATATTCCTATGGAAGCTGTTGAAGACAATGTTGGACTTTTAGTACATGTTAATAATTACCTAGGATTACGAATATGTTGCTTAGACAAGAAAATCACAACGCTATGATGGGTTTGCTTATTAACAGGTACAGAAAAACATATTCTATGTGCCTTACCCGACAAATCAAGAAGTTCGACTGATATTGAAGTCATCTAACAAGTCAAGACAACTGGATTCGAAAATGATTTTTTTGACATAATGCATCCAACCATAACTTACTAGTTTTCAAACATACCTTCATGCATCAGCTGATAATTTATCCAGCTAGAAGAGAAGACTCTTGTAGTTTCAACCTATAAATTTGCACCAAAGTCATCCTTATTTCTCATTCAAACAAAAACAATTCACTACGAGAAAAAAGCATTGCAAGAATATTAGTTTCGAGAATGGGAAGCTTACAAGCGTTTTTCATCGCTCTGTTCGTGGCAGGAGTTGTATTTAACGGAAGCTTTGTTCATGGTAGCATCGTTAAAAGCATGTATATTAACTGGGGAGCACATCATGCTTCTATCTCTGGTGACAGCCTTAAGCTTGTTCTTGATCAAAACTCTGGTAAACTTCAAAACCATGTTGTTTTTCTCCTTTTCCAGTAATATGTTGTATGTGTTATCATTTTCTCACACGCTGAATTGGGTTACAGGATCTGGTGCTCAGTCTAAGAAGTCTTTCTTGTTTGGAAGTATCGAAATGCTTATCAAGTTGGTTCCCAATAACTCAGCAGGAGTTGTCACCGCTTACTACGTAAGAAATACTTACAAATCAAAACATTGCCACCTACAAAATAAGAAAAATCGACTAAAATCTTACATGATATCTCCTTAATTCTTAGCTTTCATCCACGGGGAGTACTCACGACGAGATAGACTTCGAGTTCTTAGGAAATGTTACTGGCCAGCCTTACATTATCCACACCAACATCTACACGCAAGGAGTTGGAAACAGGGAACAGCAGTTTTATCCATGGTTCGACCCGTCTGCTGATTTTCACAACTATACCATCCACTGGAATCCTACAGAAGTAGTGTAAGCACCTTTTTCCGACACATGAAAATAACTCGGTAAACTAGAACATGAATCTAAATATCTTAATGAATGTTTCAGGTGGTACGTGGACCGTATACCGATCAGAGTATACCGAAATTATGAAAGCAAAGGTGTACCATACCCAAACAAGCAAGGTATGAGAGTCCATACCAGCTTATGGAATGCGGATGACTGGGCAACCAGAGGCGGCCTCGATAAGATTGACTGGAGAGGCGCACCTTTCACTGCTCATATGCGAAACTTCAGAGCAAGAGCTTGTGCATGGACTGGAACTGCTAGCATCACCCAATGTGCTGCAGTAACACCTGCAAACTGGTGGACTGCCCCTACTTTCAAACAGTTGAGCCCAAGTCAGTTAAGTCAAATGCAACGAATTCGGGGCAGCAACATGATATATGACTATTGCAGAGATACTAACAGGTTTAACGGAAAAATGCCAACAGAATGTTCTCTTAGTCAATATTGAAATGAACTGCTGCACAGATCGAGACCATCTCCCTCCTGGCTTGGAAATTCTTTATGAAAATCTTGTTGCTTAAGAAAAAATGCTGAGGTTTTCCATGTATCACGATTCTTTGTAAATTAATTTGAATAAATGAAATGAACTCCTGAAATCTTTTGTTTTACTTTAATGCTCCCCAATTTTAGTACAGTTGTAATTTATTTATCAACTTCTGTTTTCTTTTGCAAACATCTTAAACATACATTTCAAAAACAGTGAAACCATTTAGAAGGGAACATATGCTTACGAGGTCTTCCACGTTCAAAATCCACAGGTTCTAATCCGAGTCACAGCTTCAAGATATTGCCAGATTCTTGCCTGAAATATATTTGATGGTAAAAACATTCATTATAAATTTGCAGTGGAAAGGACAAGTATTATGAGCATTTTTAAAAACAGCTGGGCGAGGCAAGTATTGAATAACAAATCTTATACGACATGTCCTCTTGAAGTATATATATCAACTTGCTTGTTTACTCATTCCACACACTTAGATTCGTATACACTAAACCATTCTGAAGTCAAGGAGGCCGACATATCTGGACTTATCTCGAGTGCAAGGAGTCAAATCTAGTCAGGAACAGATTACAGCCTATCAGAAGAGCTTCATACACAACCTCTGCAACAATACCAACAGAAAGAAAAGAGCAACACCTCCAAATGCTCCTGGCAGTAATTCTTATTTCTGAAAATATGTCATCTCTCAAAATCGATACATTAGCTTAACATTTCAATATTTCATTCTTTGCATTTCATGCACTTTCTTATAATGTGTCAAAATATAGATGGAATCATTCAAAACCAAGTACTAAATTGATAACCAAATATTTCTTATCACACAACTAACAGATTATAACATAAAACCTTAAACTCCAAAATAATATATTACTATCGTACATGCTACTTAGCATTGCATAAGACATGTATGTACCGTTGTCTCACAGCTGGCCGAAACTATCAAGCACCACTGTTTACAGATTCAACACGGCCACGTCTGCCATCAGCATTTGTAAATCAGTTACAGTTAAAACAAGTACTGTAAATTATTTCCTGAAGCCAAATAATTACATAAAATCTATGCATTCACTTCAGGAGTTTAAATACTAATAGAGTTTTATGCCGTAACTGTTACATACTGTAAACGGAAATAGCATGGTTTTGTATTCGCCATAACAAAACAAATGACCACTGCCAGCAGAAATCATCGAACGGTGACTTACTCCGGTTTCTTCCTGCAAAAAAAAAAGAAATGAAAAAATTATACATCAGAACAGAATAAATAATGTCAGTAGTAAAATTCCCAGAGCTAGAAGAAAATACCATTGATTAGCTAGAGCTTCACCCACAGGGACTGGCCACAATCAGATTGATTTAAGTTCTTGGGTGCCAAGTTGCCGGGCAACATTACATTATTCATACCAATATCTACACAAAATGTGTAGGGAACAGAGAAGAGCAATTCTGCCCTTGCTTTGACCCAACTGCTGATTTTCATAATAATACCATTCACTGGAATCCCACAGCAACCATGTAAGGACACTTTGTCACGGTGAATTTCTTGAAAGCTCTAGTTCGTAATTACCAAATATATTGAAAGCATTTATCAATAATTGATAATGTGCCTATACTCTAATGCAGGTGGTACATTGACCATATGCCAATCAGAGTTTACCAAAACAACGAAAGAAAAGGAATACCTTTTCCAAACAAACACGGGATGAGAGTGTACACCAGCTTGAGAAACGCTGTGTGTGGACCAGAGTTTCCAGCATCACTCAGTGAGCAGCTGTCACTCTAGCAAACCAACAGGTTCGGCAGAAATATGCCTGCATAATGTTCCTGGAGACAGTTCTAAAAGGAAAAATGCACATAGAATTAAAAATAAAAACCATCAGAACAATTCCCATTCCGAGAAGTACTCTTTTTTACTGGTTGTTCACTTTTTTACTTGTATTCAACTCGCCCAATCATTCACATTACCCTTATCAAATAAAAGGATCATTCAGTTTCGGCAAACTACTCTACTACTTGTGCCCGCCTGAATCTGGTGCAAAACTAGGAATAGGTACAGTACCCGGAACGACAAGGGTTATTTGGAAATATGGCATTGCAAACAAGTTCATCTCAATGTTATTCTACTGCTGAAATGAGATCAAAGCCAACTGTACGGGTATTCTAATAAAACAAGAGTCATAATGCTGACAACAAAGCAGCCATTCACGATATGATCCAAAACCTCGATACAATGGAATCCGAAAAACAGTGCTAAACTGATTACATTTTCCAACAAAAACATCAATTCTTCAATCAACTGATGCAAATCCAGACACCCAAAACAATAAACAAAGTACCAACAGCAGCAAACCCCACTCTCATCTTCTCGCCCAAAATCAAACCCATAACAGCAGTAGCAGCAAACGTCGTCGCATTTGTAACAGGAACAGCTACCGAGATCGGACACTCACCCAAAATAGCGAAAAATGCAGCCGAAGCAGATAAATTAACCGCAAAAGGGATCGAGTACTGCCACGTCAGGATCAAGTCGATCCAGTTTTTCAAACAAATTAGGGTTTTTTGAGATAAAGACGACGACTTTATGTTGTCGGAACGTTTTGAAGATTGGAGCTTTTTGTCCCAGATTAATGCTCCGCGGCGCATGATAGCGTTGGTGGCTCCCCAGATGAGTCCCACAGCGATCATCTTCTGCACGTCGCTAGCGCTGGCCATTTTGTAGCGGCGGATTTGGTTAAAGTTTCGAGCTTGGTTCTTCTGGTGCGACTCTGATCCGAACAGTGTAGTTCAAATTGATGATAAAACAATTCTTAATTTTAAATATATATTTTTACTCATAATAAACAAGAGTTTGATTATACGATCAAACAATTCAATAGAAGTTATTAATGATATTATTAATATGATCAACAGTTTATAAGATCTGTATGTAGAGTTGGATTTTTAAAAAATAGATAAAAATTTACTCAATACGCATCGGTGATCAACATTTTCATATCATCAAATTAGAGTCCTAAAAACACTCAAACTAGGATTTGAAGGAGTCCTCATAAATCAGTGCATACCCAAAGTGCAAGGCATTGTTTTGCTTTCATTTCAAAGCTATGCCAACATTTTGTCTAAAGAAAAATATGTACAAGAACTGATGAATTAGGCACAAGCACAACAGTAAACAATACAAACTGAAACTAAGAGAAAACTCGCATGAATATGAAACTTTTTGAACATCAGTTTCGTTAATTCGAGTGTCAATAGGTAAAGGGCGGAAACTCGAATGTGGCAATCAAGCGAAAAAAGATTTAGTTCAGTTAGTTCATCAAATTAGTTACTATCTTTTTCATCTCTTTGAAAATGATGACAAGTTAGGAAGCCTTGAAGTAGACTTTTTTGCATATAATGTGCTTAGGAGTAGTTGTGTAACTCTTTTTTGTCACTAATCTTCCTTTTCTTTTACTCGAAATTTCCTTTGTGAATTCTTCAACAGTCTTCAAATTCCCTAGATTTCTGAATGATTGTGATTTCCCTTGATAATGTTTCGATAAGCCCCTTCTGCAAAATCATACAATATCAATATCCGCTTACAAAGAATCAATTTAAAAAAAAATAGAGTAATGAAAGTAGTTTTATGCAAATGTATATGATTTGGAAAAATATTTACTTGATAGGGAGTTGGAGAAGAAGCTCTGATAATTCATAAAGAGGTCCATCCGACGAGCCACAAGATCCATTCATCTCATCGTCTTCGCTATCATCTTCGTCTAGGTCCGATGATGACAAGGAAGATGAAGAAGAAGATGGTAAATACTGATCATATTTAGATTTCTCTTCCGAAATCATTATGTTGACAATCTTGGCTTCTTGATCAGTGCTTGTTTTCCATCCTTGTTGTAGCTTGTCCATTGCCAAATGCAGTAGTTTTTGAAACAATAGTTTGTTGGATGATAAATGAAGAAAAGCGAACACTTTGGACAACATGTTTTATAGTGAGGCCTTTTGTTCATTGAATTTTGAATTAGTGGATAAGATTGTATTTGCCAAGAAATGATGAGTCAGTCACCTTACCTACAGGGCACAGGCTACATGGTTTAGATGTGGTTTACTTTTTTCCTTATTTAGTAATTTAAGATATCCATTTTATGGATAAAGTTCAAAATAAACAAAGATTTTGGTGAGACCGAAAGATATAATATCAATCGTTGGATTAGATTAATATGCAGTTGAGATTAAAGTTGGTTTTTATATAATGTTTGGTTGGATTTGAAAACACAGTTACTTTTTTGAATCAAATATCGTCCGTTGGATTATTAGTAATCAACAGTTGAGATCATGTCTTACCGTCCACTTTTATTTATCAATCCTCCTAGAACCTTATTCTCCACCTTATTTGGTTAATTAAATTTTATATTCATTTAAAATAAAAAATTCCATGTCATTGGATAAAATATTTGGAATCAAGAGAAATTAAAAAGTATCAATAAAAAATTCATGAAAAACATTAACTAAAACATAATAAAAAATAAATATAAAAATTGGCATAAAGTAGTTGATTATGTTGAAAATTAGCCTGACAATTAAGAAATTAAATGCAAACAAGTAGCTTTATTGTAATGTGAGGCTAAAATTGGATTGGATTAAAATACAATAAAGTAGGTTTAACTTAAGTAAGTTTAATTAAACACAAAATACGAACTAACACCTGTATGGCCAGGAATGGAGGGAGATAAGAATGGATTGATGACTAGTCACGTTGAGGCAATTCATGATTATACTGAAATTCTCACCACATAAATTGTGTTTAATGCATAACTGACATAATTAAATAAGCCAAGATCACTTCTCCTCCATAAGTTCAGTAACGACTTCTTTAGACCGGCTGAACGTATTAATTTTAAATTGCGAAACAGTCTCCAATTAAATTCACGAATTTTGACTCATGATTTAATAGATATTAACACTTTATCGTTCGTTATTATTAATTCAAAATATGCATGTAAAATTGCTTAAATATCATAACTTTCTTATCATGCATGAATTCAGATTCTGTGCAGGTATAACAATTTAAAGCGAGACAAAATGACGTAATTTTGATAAAAAATTCAAAAAATACTACATAAATTTATAATAAAAATCGTCAAAACAATACAATTTTTGAACTCGCAGTAGATTGGTGCATTGTACTGAGTATGGTTCCGTTATTACTATTAGATGAATGGTTGTTAAAGGAGGAAATTCTCTGGAAGCAACGTTCTCGGGTAATGTGGTTATCAGAAGGGGATAATAACACAAAATTCTTCCATGCTAAGGCTTCAGGTAGAAGAAAGTCTAATTCTATTCAATTTCTTGATACTGATGATGGAAAACGGGTTGAAACTCTCCCTGACATTATGAAAGTTGCTTCTCAGTACTTTTGTGATATTTTTAAAACCTCCTTAGACATATCTCATGACTCTTTTGAGGATGCTTTAAGTGTTGTTCCAAAAATGGTGCAGGATCATCATAATCACCAACTTATGGAGCCTTATACGGAGGAAGAAATCAAGATAGCTTTATTCCAACTTCATCCGGGCAAGGCTCCAGGTAATGACGGATATCCAGCTTTATTTTTTCAGAAGTTTTGGGATTGTCTTAAAACTGATTTTACACGTGAGGTTTTAAATTTTGTCAACTCCGGGTATCTGGATTCAGAAAATAACATGTCGACAATAGTTTTAGTACCAAAGATCAAGGGGGCACACACTATGCAACAATTTCGCCCAATCAGTTTAAATGGGGTTTTGGCAAAAGTCATAGCAAAATTATGGGTTAACAGGCTGCAAGGTTTTTTAAATGACATAATCTCGCCTTATCAGAGTGCTTTTTTGAAAGGGCGATTGATTTTTGATAATATTATCGTCGCACATGAGTTGTCACATTTTATGAATACTAGGGTCTCGCAGAGAACTGGATACGCTGCTCTTAAATTAGATATGTCTAAAGCGTATGATAGGGTGGAATGGCCTTTTTTAGAAACTCTTTTGCTTAAAATAGGATTTCATAGTTTGTGGGTGCAAAAGGTTATGCCGTTTTCTAAAGTCTGTCAAATACCAGTTAAAGATAAATGGAGTGTTTTCCAATATTATATCTCCTTCCCCGTGGTCTTAGACAGGGGGATCCACTATCCCCCATATCTGTTTATTTTATGCATGGAATGGCTTCATTTTGTTTTCGAGAGGGAGAAACATCATACTTACATACAAGGAATAAAGTTAAACTCAAATGCCCCTGAAATCTCTCATCTGTTTTTTGCTGATGACTGCCTGCTATTTTTTAATGTCAATATAATGGCTGCTCATAGAGTCAAATATTTATTAAGTGTGTTCGAGGCATGTTCTGGTCAGAAGGTTAATTTTGCTAAATCTTCTATTTGTTTTTCTCGGAATGTCTCTCAGCATGATAAGACTATGCTAGCAGATGTACTAGGGGTTAATGTTCTTGAAAAAATGAGCAAATATTTGGGTATGCCATTACTCTTGGGTAGAATAAGATCAGAAATGTACGCTGATTTAGTGGATAACATGTGCAATAAGGTCACTAATTGGCAGAATAAACAGTTATCAATCGGTGGGAAAGAAGTATTAATTAAAAACGTTCTACTTTCTATGACGCTCTATCCCATGTCTTGCTATATTTTGCCAGATAAGGTTATCAAAAAATTACATTCTCTGATCAGATCTTTTTGGTGGAACAGTGGTAAAAATTCTGGTCAAATACATTGGATTAAATGGAGCTTGTTGCAGGAGGAAAAGGAAAGCGGCGGCTTGGGGTTCAAGGATTTGAAACTTGTAAACTTAGCACTTATTGCCAAACAGGTATGGAGGTTGATTGTATACCCTGATTCTCTTGTTTCTCGGTTGTTCAAAGCTAAATATTTTTCGCAATCTACCGTTATTCATGCTAACAAAGGATATAGACCTTCAGCAGTTTGGCAAGGATTTTGGAAGGTTATTCAAATTATTAAGCCAAAACTACTAACTGATATGTCTACAGGTACTATTACCTGGACAGGTAGCTCTTCCAGAATTCTAGATGTCAAATCTGCATACCATGTAATAAAAGAAGCACTGGATAAAAGTCAGCAGAGTTCCGTATGTTATGGTCAGTGCTCTAACCGTTTACTTGTCTCAAAGTTTTGGAAACTGTTGTGGAAACTAAGGCTTCCGAGGAAAGTTAAAATATTTGCATGGAAACTTTATTATAATGGGATTCCCATGGGTATGAACTTAGCTAGCAAGCACTGCTCAACTAACACTAAATGTTGCATATGTGGTTAACAGTTTGAAACTACAGATCATTTATTTCTGCATTGTTGGTGGGCTAGATCAGTTTGGTCAAACTTCCGTTTTATTAGACTTGCTGAATTGGATATATTTTTTCGGATGTTGCTGACTGGATGTTTCACTGTAGTTCATATTTAGACCGGCACCGATTCTCAGTTTTGTTAATAACGTTGTGGCTTATATGGTTTCACCGGAACTCTGTCTATCATGGTGCTGTGTTATGGGATCTCAAAGTTTTTATGCTAAAAGTTTCTTCACTGTCCAAACAATACACTAACTCATCCTCGGTGTATTCATCTTTAATCTTTCAGAGTACAGACGATTGGAAGTTGCCGCCTAAGGATTATATTAAGTTCAACTGTGATGCTGCTGTGGATTTGGATGCTCACATGGGTGGTCTTGGTGTGTTAGCCAGAGATGATGAGGGAATAGTTACAGTGGTTCGAGCTGAGTTTGTCTGCAATATTTTCTCTATTTTGCGCATGGAATGTGAAGCTTTGTGGTTAGCATTACATTTAGCGGATGATTTAAAGTTGCAGAATGTATGTTTTGAATCAGATTGTAGTAACCTGGTGAACGCAATTGAAAACAGAACTACTTGCCCTCATGACACTCTCCCACGTCTACAACAATGTCAATTTCTTCTAGGTTTTCATCATGACTGGATGCTGCGATTGATTCAGAGAGAGGCGAATAGACCGGCTGATATTATCGCTAAATTTTCTGTCAATAATCGATGGAGCTGGTACATATTAGTGTAATATAATATAGTAAGGGTATTTTAGTCTTTTTTGTAAAGTGCTATATAAGCACAAAACCCTAATTTGCATAACATACTTAATCGACTATGTTATCATGGTATCAGACGTCTCGATCCTAATCGATTGAAATTGAATTTTCTGGAGACGAGGTGTGACATGCCACCATCTACAACAATCTGAGTTGATAAGGACACGTGGTGATTCTTGTTAATTGAAGTTTGTTTGTTGTTATAAGAAACGTACAATTCAGTTTGTGGTTTGAGTTTCGGTTAGTTTGTGATTTGTTTTGAAGTTCGTTTCGAGGTTTAAATTGGTGATTTTTTGATATGGCGGGTCGTAGAGATGATTCATTGCAGTCAATTGGTGTTCAATTGGATGGCAAGAACTACTCGTATTGGAGTTATGTTATGAGAAATTTCTTACGTGGGAAATCTATGTGGGGTTATATAACAGGGTTGCGTGTTAAACCTTCCGATGAGACTGTAGTTGATTTTACCACTTTGGTTGACAATTGGGAGACTGACAATGCAAAGATTATTACATGGATCAACAACTCTGTTACTCATTCGATTGGTGCACAGTTAGCAAAGTATGAGACTGCAAAGGAAGCATGGGATCATTTGGAGAGATTATACACTCAATCTAATTTTGCCAAGCAATATCAATTGGAGATGGATATTCGTGCGCTTCGGCAGAATAATATGAGTGTCCAGGAGTTCTATTCTGCTATGTCCTCTTTATGGGATCAGTTAGCCTTGACTGAATCGGCTGAGTTGAAGGCAGTGAAGGCCTACATCTCTCGGCGTGAAGAGCAGCGACTTGTTCAGTTTCTGATGGCACTTCGTGATGATTTTGAGGGATTGCGTGGTGCAATTCTTCATCGTAGTCCTCTTCCTTCTGTTGATTCTGTTGTGAATGAGTTGCTGGCAGAGGAGGTTCGTCTTACGTCTAAGATTGACAAGGAGATTTCATCACCAGCAACACCCGCTGTCTTTGCTGCCCCGCAACGGACATTTAGTGGCAATGCGCCTAAGTCCTCAGTAAAGGTTGCTCCAGATGAGTGTGCGTTTTGTAAGAAGAAGGGACATTGGAAGTCTCAGTGTCCGCTTTTGTTGAACAGAAGCAAAACACAGCATCAGCATCAACAAAATGGTCCATCTCAATCTCATCAGCGTCCACCTCAGTTCACAAATACTGTTGCTGCTCCGTCTCTAGATCAGTCCATGTTTGAACAGTTTCAGAAGTTCCTTGCCTCACAGCCTCATGCCATGTCTGCCTCCTCAAAAGGTTTGTCATCAGCCTCAGGTATATCATCCTCTTTGTGGATTCTTGATTCGGGTGCCTCACATCATATGTCTCCTCACTTTCCATCTTTTGTGTCATTATCTCGTCATTCATCCTTCCCATTATAACTGCTGATGGTACTCCTATGTCATTGGAGGGTGTAGGTTCTGTTATCACATCTCATATTCTCTCCATGATGTCTATTATATTCCTAGTCTTGCTATAAACCTTGTGTCTGTTAGTCAATTGTGTGAATCAGGCTTATTAGTCACTTTTTCTTCTTCTTCTTGTTGTGCAGGATCCACGATCTCAGAAGGTGATTGGGACAGGCCGTAGGAGGGTAGACTCTATGTCTTGGATGAACTAAAAGTATCAGATGTGGCTGCATCTAGTGTTGATTTATCTGCTTTTCGTCTTAGTTTGTCATCTGAATTCTACTTGTGGCATTCTCGTTTGGGTCATGTTTCAGCATCTCGGTTGCGTTTTTTAGCTTCTACAGGAGCATTAGGACATTTGACACTTCATGATATTTCAGATTGTAGTGGCTGTAAACTTGCAAAATTTTCAGCTTTACCTTTTTCAAAAAGTGTTTCATCATCTCTTGCTCCCTTTGATATTGTGCATTCTGATGTGTGGGGACCTGCTCCTGTGTCTACTAAGGGTGGCTCTAGGTATTATGTTTCATTTATTGATGATTATACTCGCTATACTTGGGTCTATCTTATGAAGCGTAGATCTGATTTTTGGGTATATATCGTGATTTTAGAGCTCTTGTAAAAACACAACATTCTGCTGTCATTAAATGCTTTCGTTGTGACTTAGGAGGTGAATACACTTCTAATGAGTTTTCTCAGTTACTTGCTTCTGATGGGACTATTCATCAAACCTCATGTACCGACACTCCACAACAAAATGGGTCGCTGAGAGGAAACATCGTCATCTAGTTGAGACTGCTCGCTCATTTCTATTGTCGCCCAGGTTCCTAGTCTTTTGGGGAGAAGCTTCATACTGCTGTGTATGTCTTAAACAGAATTCCAACATCTCACAATTCAGGTTTGTCACCTTTTGAAAAATTATTTGGTAATGCTCCTGATTATACTCTTGCGTGTGTTTGGTTGCACTGTTTCGTGCTTCGACCTCACGTCGAGCGATAAATTGTCTCCTAAGTCTGCTTTGTGTGTTTTTTGGGTTATGGTATTGGTCAGAAGGGATATCGTTGTTTTGATCCAGTTAGCCAAAAATTATATGTCTCTCGTCATGTAGTGTTTTTAGAGCATATTCCTTCTATTCTGTTCCAGCTAGTTCTCATAACATGACTCAGTCTGATCTTCGTTGTATTGACCCATTTGATAATGACACTAATGATGATATACTCACTGATACTTTGGTTCCGAGACATGCACACCATCGTCTATTCCTACTACGACTGTTCAGTCATCTGATGAGTTGTGGATCAATCCTCTGCGTCAGTCACTCGTCCTCGTAAGTCCACTAGACTTCCTGATTTTGCATATTCTTCATACTCTACTTCTTTGTTTCATTTCTTGTGTCACTTCACTCTTTGTCTGAGCCTTTGTCCTATAGAGAGGCTGTTGTTGATCCCTTTGGCAGGCTGCTATGGCTGAGGAACTTGCTGCTCTGCATCAGACACATACATGGGATTTTGTACCGTTGCCGTGTGGAAAGCGAGCTATTGGCTCACGTTGGGTCTATAAGATTAAGACCAAATCAGATGGATCAGTGGAGAGGTATAAGGCACGTCTTGTTGCTAAGGGTATTCACAGGAATATGGCATGGATTATGAAGAGACTTTTGCTCCGGTTGCTAAAATGACTACCATCCGCACTTTGATCGCAGTTGCTTCTATTCATCAGTGGAAGATATCTCAGATGGATGTTAAAATGCCTTTTTGTATGGTGACCTTCATGAAGAGGTCTATATGACACCCCTCCTGGTGTATCATCAGCCCGGACATGTGTGCAAGCTGCGCAAAGCTCTTTATGGTCTCAAACAAGCTCCCCGAGCTTGGTTTGAGAAGTTCTCCACAGTGATTACCTCTCTTGGTTTTATTCCCAGTCAGCATGATTCTGCTTTATTTGTTAAGCGAACAGGTGCAGGCGCATACTTCTATCCTTGTATGTTGATGATATGATTATTACGGTGATGATTATGATGGAATTGAGTCATTGAAGTCAGACTTGGCTCGGTGTTTTGCTATGAAAGATTGGGTTGTTGCGTTATTTTTTGGGTATAGAAGTGGCCTTCTCTCCGAAGGGTTATCTTCTCTCACAGTCAAAGTATATTACAGATCTCTTTGAGCGTGCTCGTCTCACTGACAACAGACTGTTGACACTCCACTAGAGACAAATGCTCGTTACTCTCCTTCTGATGGATCTCCCTACCTGATCCAAGTTTATACCGAACAGTGGTTGGGAGCCTTGTTTATCTCACGGTTACTCGTCCTGATATTGCACATGCTGTTCACGTTGTCAGTCAGTTTGTTACTGCTCCTACCACAGTTCATTGGGCTGCTGTTTTGCGTATTCTCAGGTATCTTCGCGGTACTCAGTTTCAGAGCCTTTTGTTTCCTTCATCTCTTCGTTAGAACTGCGTGCTTACTCTGATGCTGATTGGGCTGGTGACCCTACCGATCGTAAGTCTACTACTGGATTTTGTATTTTCCTTGGAGATTCACTCATCTCTTGGAAGAGTAAGAAGCAGATGTCATTTCTCGCTCTTCCACGAGGCTGAGTACCGTGCTATGGCAACGACTACATGTGAGATTGTTTGGTTACGTCGGTTACTTACTGATTTGGGTGTCACTCTTCATCATCCGACACCATTATATTGTGACAATCAGAGTGCCATCCAAATTGCTCGTAACTCAGTCTTTCATGAGAGGACCAAGCACATTGAGATTGACTGTCATCTCACTCGTTATCATTTACAGCTTGGCACGATTGCATTGCCTTATGTTCCCTCTTCTCTTCAGATTGCAGATTTGTTCACGAAGGCTCATTCCACGGCGCGCTTTCGTTTCTTGACTGACAAACTCTCAATGCTTATTGCTGTAGCATCGTGAGTTTGAGGGGGGATATTAGTGTAATATAATATAGTAAGGGTATTTTAGTCTTTTTTGTAAAGTGCTATATAAGCACAAAACCCTAATTTGCATAACATACTTAATCGACTATGTTATCAGTACAATCTTGAATGCTGCCCAAGAATACCAGGGCTTCATTACAAGTTATTAAGTCCTCCTCTTTAGTTTTTTCATCCAGATCTTTGTAACTGTCATAAAAAAAAAATCGATAATCATGTCTGTGTGTTTAAATCTTACAAAAAAATATGTATTTAAATCTAACTTTTATTTCATGCTAAATTACTACAAACTCTCTTTACAACTGGTAAGCGTAGCCAGGCCCAATTAGAACCAAAGCCCATTTACATAATTACGAAAGTGCCATCGGATGCAGTGACAAGGGTTGCATCGACTCGACGGCGAGGCTCTCTCAGTGGTCGGAAGTCAGCTAACAAGTCTTCGATCTTTCTGCGATCGATTTCGTTTGGTAATTTACTAATCTGTTCCTTTTCAATTTTGTATGAAAATTTGATTTTATATTTTAGGGTTTTGACCGATTGAATCATCACATCAGATCTGTTACTGATTTGTGTGTAAACTGCGTGTTTTTTTAGGTGTTTAGTGTTGATGGATTGTTTATATTTTTCATTTCAGTATAATTAGGATTCAGCTTGATGTGATTGGGATAATGTAAATATGCGTAGCATGCCAACTGTTGATAGTTGATTCTGAGTAAAATTGGTACACTTTCTAATAGGATTTGGTTTTATGAATACATTTTTGAGGTACTTTTGTTTTACGTTTCGTATTAGTTGTCCGTCAGCAGCCTTAAGTGATGATATTTGATTAACTGAGACTATTAGGCCGGGTGACATTACTAATTGATTCTCTGTGCGGTTTCTTGTATGGCGTTGGATCAATGCAGAAACTCGTGAGGTTTATGTTCGATCATAATCTAGGAGTTAAGTGTATATTTTCTGCTGCATAATTATATAAGCCCCTTTCCTGATTTTCAATTGTTAAAATAACGAAAGTAATCAATTTGCATTTGAAATTTACTGAAATGTTGACATGAGAGTAGGATGTTTAAGTGGCAGTCCTTTATTATAGGTAAAGATTTTCAATTTTGTGTGTATTTTTCTGGATTTATTTTTAAAAAAATTGGGATGCATCAGTTAACATCAAGGGAATTTTTTATTATAGTATCTAATGGAAAGTGCATCAAATGTGAAATTGATATGGAATTCTTTATTCCATGTTTCTTATCGGCGGTGATGTAAAGTACTGTTTTTTCTGTATACCATCATACGTACTGTTTTTTCTACTGAATGATTGTTGTTGGTTTTTATTGTGTTGTGTACTGTTATCAGAAGTGATGGCATCAAAGTTGACTCAATTGCAAGCTAAAGCCAGCCAGATATCAAAGTTGGTAAGCAAGCACGGAGGTGAGTACTACAAGACATTACTTGAACAAAACAAGCATTACATCCAAGAGCCAGCCACTGTTGAGAAATGCAATGAATTGTCAAAACAACTGCTGTATACACGACTAGCCAGGTCAGTGAATAATTAATTAAATTTACAGGCAAACAAAAGCTCGGCATACTTTTTTGCAACTCAAGACATCATAATTACGATTTATGACCATCGTCTTGGGTCTAATGCTAATTTTTAATTTTACAGCATTCCTAGTCGCTGTGAATCATTCTGGAAGGAACTTGATTACGTGAAACACATCTGGAGGAACAGGAAAGAACTGAAGGTTGAGGATGCTGGTATCGCTGCCTTGTTTGGTCTGGAATGCTATGCATGGTTTTGCGTTGGTGAAATTGCTGGAAGAGGATTCACCATTATTGATTACTATCCTTGAGAATGAATGGCAGCTTGCTCAACAATCCTGGAGGTTCTAAACCATACCTTGTTAACAAGGAAGGTGGATCAAACAATTACATCTTGACATTTCATGTTTTGCTATTATCGATATTTTATATGTTTATTTCAATAATGATTTGGGCACTCGCTTCTCACTTAACCAGCAGTCCAGGTACATTTAGTTGCTGTTTATCATAATGTTGAAATTTCCGCATATTACTCTGTTTTTTTATATCTGCTCCCGATGTTTCTTGTGTCCCTGCTCTGCCAGCCTATTGAAGCACCTGTGCATACACGTATTAATGTAAGTTCCATCATTTCAATTGTCATCCTAGTATGCGATGATGTTATTCCGTCTCATATTAATTAAACGTTTGTGCACATAAATCGAACTAATCAAAAAAATAAAATTAGCTTCATGTCAAATCAAACCAAAAACTTCAGTTGAGCTTTATCGAGTCAAAGCTACTCTGTGCAAGCCTGTCCAATGGGCTATCGCCACTTCCCATAAGGTTGATCCCCCGACACAATTAAAAGTCGGCAGTTTAAGTTACAAAGTGATGACAAAAAGTGAAAAAGTCGTTGGCCGTTGGAATCAAATTGAACCGTTTGCTTTCAGTTACAAAGTGATGACAAACGTGGCAAGACAGGATGCAGTCGTGGAAAGCATTTTAAGTGTGACTTGAGCGGCTTGGACTTATCTGAAGACATGTTAGAGAAACTATATCATGAAAAATAGAGTGTGGGACATGAAAAATGTGGGACCAAAGTGTATTGTACAGACATGTATCTGATGACATCCGGCAACAAGTCAACAACCAACTCATACTCCCTCCGTCCCATTATGAGTGTCCCATTTCCTTTTTGGATGTCCCAAAATAATCTTTCCATTTCCTAAAATAGAAACTTTTTTACCTATACATTTACACTCTCTTTCATACTTTTTATCCCACTCATTCTCTTTCTTACTTTTTATCTCACATTTTTCAATTTTCTTAAAAACCGTGAAAGTTCTTAAATGGGTCACTCAAATTGGGACGGAGGAAGTAGTTGACAAATAGAGTGACTGTGAAGCTGCTTCTGTGATATGTGTGTTGTAAGAAAAATGTGCCGATCAGATCAGAAGTTTTTTTTTTTGATTGAGATCAGATCAGAAGTTGATATAACGAAAGAAATACAAAGCATGACAATATCAAAGTCTTGCTTGATTGATGGAAAATGGAACATGTCAACAAGATTGTGTTACACGGAGCAGCAAATGCCGGATTAGCAAGACTTTTTGAGCTTTAATTGTCTAAAAACGGCCTGTTTTAAGATTTGTGAACTCCATGGGATTTGGAGTTTTTACGAGATTTGGGATAAGCTTATTTCAAGAAAAATGAAGTCTGTGCTCGATTTCCATACGTCCATTGCATATTCAGTTTAGATCAATTTTAGTTCAATTTTTCATTCTATAAAAATATCAAATGCTGACAAATATAAGGCATGCTTAGGATTATCTTATCGAGGAAAAAGTATTTTTTTCATATCATAATATATATCATAAACGTTCCGAAAGGGATAGTCAAGTGGTAAGCAGGTATGTCACATTGGATAAAGTGTTCAGGTTTGAACTGATCGATAAAACACTGATTTGTATGTAACTTATGAACTAGGAAAACTACACATTTGTATTAAAATTGGCTATAATCACATTTTGAACAATTTAATCCGAGTTAACACAGTGTAATATGACATTGATCATCCAAAGAATTCTCTAACCAAACAAATGGTGTAATAGTCAATATACAAAAAATGGAAGTAAAGTATTAGAAGAAAAAAGTGTCTAAGTCTCCAAACTCTCTTTACAGTTTATCATCTTCTTCTTTCATCCATGAACTTGTGTATCCTCCTCAAAGCAACTTCCAATGTCCTCTCACTCATATTAGCAAAGCAAACCCTAAACCACCCCGGCTCGACGCAATGACAAGAAGAACCCGGCGAAACATTTACCCTAACTTCATGTAAAAACTCATTCCATAGCCTCAGCTCACCTTCTACACTCTTTTCATCAAGCAATGCACTTAAGTTCATCCAGCAGAACAGCCCTGCATTCCCTTTCAAACACTCAATCCCCGCTTTTCTCAACCCATCGACGATCATTTTATATCGCTTCCTCAGCCTTTCACGGTTGGTTTTGATGTAGTTGTTCGTGAAGTCTTCATTGGACAACAATGAAGCTAAAAGATGTTGGGTTTGCGATGATATCAACGTGAAGCTAGACATCCGTCGAGCTGTTGTAACCACTTTATCATTGTATGAGTAAATAGTCCCAACTCGAAACCCGGGAAGACCCAAGTCCTTTGAAAGGCTGTAAACAACGTGAACTCTGTTGGATTCTTTGTAGTCTCTTGATACAAGAACCTCAGCAATGCTAACAAATTCATCAGAAGAGAAGACTGAGCCTGAGTAGATCTCATCGGAGACTAAGTGAATATTTTTTGCCACGGCGAAGTCTAGAATTTGTTCCAAGGCTTTTCTTTGGAGAGTTGCACCTAATGGATTTGATGGATTGGTGATTAGGACTCCCCTTACTACCATGTTTTTCGATTGTGCCATTTTATATGCATCCTCCATGGCTTGTAGCGTAATTTGGAAATTATTCGAACGATCGCAATGGATTGGTTCGATGTTTACTCCGGTCCTCCATCTCAAATCTCTGTCAAACCTGAAACAACATAAAACATTTGAGTATACAAAAATTTAAAACATAATAACACAATGTTGTACTGAATATGAGAACAAGAAAAGTTCCGAAAATCGGGGATTTTTCTACTTACCCTGGGTAATAAGGAGTTGGGACTAATAAAGCATCACCAGGATCAGCAAGGATGAAAGTGAGGAGCTCGTTGGCGGCCGTTGCACCGGCGGTCAAGACAATTCTTTCAGGGTTAAATTTAGCTTTATCACCTCTGATCTTCCCCATGAAGTTAGCCATTGCTTGCCTGAAGGACTTGAGTCCATGATAATCTTGGAACAATGCATTCTCTTTGAACCCTGCAATACCGGTGGCGGCCGGGTTTTTGGCCAGAAACTCCTCCAGCAAGTCAAATGAAACCTGATCAAAATTTAGGATGAAAATTTTTAGTGCATTGGACCGGCCTTTTTTATGAAAATTTTGAGAGGTAATGTGTATGTGAAAAAGGCTTACTTGATTTTCAGCTAGACCCATTTGGATGACACCGGACGGGTTGGAGGACTCGTGGTAAGGATTTTCATCATAGGCTTTCCAGCCAGCAAAGTATGGTGAATCTTCACCATGTGTTTCTGACACTGCCACTTTTGAAAGCTCCACTCTTTTTGAATCATGGTGTAGCTCATTCTCAACCACCATGCCAATAATCTCAGCAGCTGAGTTTGATCGATCCGGTTTGATTTTCCAAATATCGGAAACAGAATGAGCCAAGATGATTTTGGAGGGAGCAAAGAAGAAAGGTGTGTTTAAACTTTAAATGGAAGAATGATGAGTTTGGTGAAGGCAGAGTCTATATATAAGATGAGTTGAAGAGAAATGACTAAAATGCCCCTTCTGAAGTTAGCACTGTTTTTTGTTGTTGGAATGTTGGAGTTAACAAAATGTTGTGTTTTACTGTACCTTTTTGCAGCTATGGCTTATCTGACACATACTTGTTTATTTTGTCGGTAGTCAAAGAACTTCTATGTTATTTGAAAATATGGATTTTCAATTTTTATTTAATGTTACATGTTCATTTTTATGACCTAGAGGACAAACTATCAATCAATTAATCTTGACCTTGAGAGAATTCAAATACATCATGCATTTCTACTTCACCTAGAACTGTCTCTTCACTACTCCAGCATCTTAGAAGGCATACACGTCTAGTTTTTACAGTTTTTGAGTATAAGCAAACGTTTGTGTATAAGGTGGCAGTTGTTAAATGAAGACTAATGACTTCATAAATATTAAATGCTACAGAGTACTTTGCTAAGAGGATAAAAAATAACAGTTCAGTTTGATTGACGATGTTTATGTAACTCAGATGATACTAAAGCATTGTGCTACACACTCTATGAGACGTAAAAAAGTAGAGGTAAACTGATACGTGTATGGCATAAGCTGTGGATATCACAGCAGTGTCAAAAAACGACAAGTCATGATTAGAGGTCAAGACCTTATGATCATCACCTTCTTGGTTTTTTCCCCGACTTGCTCTTACTCTTGTTATTATTGTTCTTTATAAATTTGTCGAGCTCTTCTCCATCACCTTCTTCTTGGTTCCTTCTTCTTTTACCAGCCCCTTCTTTCATTTTCTGCAAGGGGGTTAAAGTGAAAACAAAAGAAATCAGATAGAATAGTGAGAGTCCATTTTAAACTGAGCTAGAAGTTGTTTCATGGAACAAACGGGAGACTTGCTACATACACCCAAAACACCATAGTATACATGACATTGTGTTTTGGACTATAACAACATACTGCATTCTAGATTCGACACATTTTCGATTATTTTATAATGCCACGGATAACTAAAAACTATATAAGGAACTGCAGAAAATAACATAATTCACTTCTCTAAACTGATCACATAGATCTGATAAAATTAAGATATGGACTGAAGTTGTGAAGTTCTAAAATTAAATTGCTATAACGAAATTTGTAATTAGCATAGTAAAGAAGTGTGAAGCAGGTGATCGTCAGCTTGAATCGTATATTACCATTATAGAAAGTTTTTTGGCCTCAGTTACACGTTCTGATAATAATAAAACTTCCTCCTGTTCCACCTCATACTTTGGCAACTTTTTCCCTAAAAGAAACGAAAGTTGATGAGCTTCACGGATTCAAGTAACTTTTAGTTCAAAAATAACTTTTGCTTAATAGTTGAGACCTACCGATGAGTTTTTCAATCTGTAGATACCACTCCAACTCATATTGATTAACCAATGAGATAGCAAGCCCAGATCTTCCTGCCCTAGCTGTTCTTCCAACCCTATGATAATAATCCTGCAATTAAAAATAACTTTAAGTGTCCACGTATATTTGTCATAATGAAAATATTATTGAAGTTTTAGTGGGAACAATTATAAATATGTATTAACAGTATGATCAATGATATTATAAATAGCAAAGATGAGCAAATCATTCAATAAGCTATCTACTTTAGCAGCCAAAAGTTATCAGGAAGGTCAGGAGATTTCACACCTTGGAGTTTGAGGGGATGTCGTAATTTATAACTGCGTCAACAGACGGAATATCAAGTCCCCTGCTCGCCACATCAGTGGCAACTAAAATATTGCACTCCCCAGATTTGAACTGGTTAAGCGCTGCAAGCCTTTTGGTCTGATATAAAGATAACCTCACTTTCAGAAAACAAACTCTCTACAAATGCAGAAACATTTATAACAGGCAAATGCATATATTACCTGGGTCATCTGTCCGCTGATAGATATGGCTCTAAAACCAAGATTTCGAAGCATCAATGCCAAAAAGCGAGTTGTTTCGCAGGTACGTGTGAACACCATGAAGGTACTTCCACTAAAGTCTTGCAGAATATGTACAAGATAAAAATCCTGTAAATCAGAATGAAAAATGAATTACAACTTTTTTGAAAACTTAACAAAGGAAACCAAATCATTTCTATAAATTTGACCTAACAGCTATAAATTTGACCTAACATTGCTAAAGTTTGACCTATGCACCCTAGTCTACTAGAGGGAACAAGCCGACTCTTTGTTATATGTTAGGGAGGGTTTGGTGCGTTCTGAATCAGCTTAAACACATATGTAGCTTGCAATGCTTGAAATTTACTGTCGAGGAAAAAGTTGAAGCAGAAACCTTATTTGGAAAATCAGGGGTTTTATTACCAGCAAAAAATATTGACCAGACGAACATGAAAGATTAGTTGTATGAATGCCAGAAAGGAATATTTTCCATTCAAAGGGAAGGGGTATCCTAGGACAGTTAAACAGTTACTGTTTTATACTGATCAGCAAAGTATCTCTACATTCATCATTTTAAGAGAGTTAAGTACAGTGCCAATATAGTTACAAGCAGTTCGATTATAATAAAGTAAGGGACTTACCTTATGCTTTGCAGGAATAAAGCAAAACTGTTGCTTCAGGGTTTCAACTGATGAATACTTTGCGGAAGCTTCTATCTGTGAATATCAAATCATAAGCCAAAATACTTAATGACATGATCTAAACTGTGCAAGTAGCTTTTACCTTTACAGGATCACGAAGACATGCTCTTTCAAGTTTTTTGACCTGTAAATGAAAACACGATTGTTAATATTATTATAAGAATTATGGTTACTTCAGAGTCTATTAATTTAATCTGTATATACACAAACAAATTCTCAACCAACATTGTCATAAATAAACTAAACACAATACAGTCTTAATGACAAGCGACTTAACACAGAATTGGACTCATAGCACCTGGGTAACCATTGATCTCAGGAATGTACAGAACATTAAGTGAAGGAATTCCATATTCAACACAATTTGTACAACCTTTCCAGATAAACATATTGGACAAGTATAGGTGTAAAAGCATCTGTGTGAGCAACCAAATAAAGCATATACCTTCTTGGTCATTGTAGCTGAGAACAAATACGTCCTTCGTTCCCGAGGGATAACACCCAATATTTCATCAATGGACTTCTCAAATTCTTGATTAAGAAGCCTGTCTGCCTCATCCAAGACCTGTAGAGCCAGCAATAGTATACCAATGATTAAGTATCAGTATCTTGTTAGATCTTTAATTAATAGGCAAGGCCACACAATTTGATGAAGCCTAAGTAAAGAAGTTTCTTTTGTATTTGAGACATATTTTGTAGACCAAATAAATACAGCCTATAAAAAAGCCATGCTTACAAGGATTGTTTGACATCAAATTACTTGTTCTATATGCACAAAGATCATACAATTAATGAACTTACAAGATATTTTATAGTGCGAAGGCTGAATCCTTTGGTTGTGGATAAATGGTCAAGAAGACGACCAGGGGTTGCAACCTAAAAAAGACAAGATAAAGACAAAACAAATGGATACAAGCAACAAGTATCAGTGTAGAAATTTAAAAACACGTAGGCATGAGAATCAGCATTAGCAAGATCCTTAGAAATTACTGTCAGGCGAGGGTTACAAGCTAGAACTTACAACAATGTGTGGCCTTTTTCCAAGGGCTGCAATCTGTTGATTCATATCTATCCCTCCAACAACCTGGGAAATTCATAAGTAAGCATGCACACATGTCTTATAATGAGATATTCATAAAATGCAAGATTTACAGTATTTAATATATGTGAAAGCTAGCATCGCAAAGGATGATAGAGAGTCGAGCTAAACTATAAACATTGTGTGCTATCAAGAAATATAGTAAAGATACTAAAAGTCTCTCGATTAGTTATGATCACTCCAAGGCACAATATTGAAGATATTACAACTAAACTAGATTTGATAGTAACTTACCACTGCACACTTCACTCCAATGCCAGCTCCCAAAGCTTCAAACTGTTCAGCAATTTGAATTGCAAGCTCCCTGAGCAAACAAGTGAAACCAAAACAAGCAATTAAGTGACCACATTCACTGAAAATAACTTCAAACATGCACGCCTTAACCAACATCCCCTGGAACAATATAATCAAAAAAAGAACCTGGTAGGGGAAAGTACACAAGCAAAAAACGCTTGTGGTGCATCTAGAAGCGCTTGAAGTATAGGAAGAGCAAAAGCCCCAGTTTTACCAGAACCAGTTTGTGCTAGCCCAATCAAGTCTTTTCCTGAAACATTGACAAACACTCTAAGCCACATTCAAGCCACACATACGTATGCTCGTATAATTAAAAGCAAAACAAAAACACGAACCTGCAAGAGCATGAGGAATAGCTTCAACTTGAATTTTGGAAGGCATTCTCCATCCCAATTCCGCGCAAGACTCGACCAACTGGTCACATACTCCTAACTCTTTGAAAGTAACCGGCTTTTCATTCTCTTGATCCATTCTCACAAATTCAAATTCCTTTTTCAAAAAAATTCAGTTAGCCTCAAAAAAGTTCAATTCAATAACACAACAATAGAAAGCTTCTCAATTTAAATAAAAAACCTCTTCAAAAGCAAAAAGCGCGCCGCAGTCGAAATCGCAGTCGCAGACGGAGTCTGAAATCAAAGCAAACAACAAACGCAGGCAGTAGTGAGATTAGGGCAACTGACGCGAAGATAAAAAGGGTTTTGAGGTGAAAAGACGAAAATACCCTCGTACATTAAAATCTGGGTAAAGCCCTAAAACGCGAGAATTTAGAAATCGAGTTGAGCTCGAAGGAGACGATGTTGAGACGATGTTGGCTTCATCCGTTGTCGATCATTTCTGATCGGATCGCAAATTCCATCTCGAATCTGCGGATTCAATTACTCATCTGAAGCCGCCGCCAGTCCTAACATATTCGATCGCGCATTGAAGCGAAAACAAGTTCGTCTCTAACCTAAATTTTTACACTTGTTTTGAGAGTGATGTATTTGATTCGTGTGATGATTTTTGTAGCGTGATCGAGCTGCTTGGTTGAATCGTCCAGATGATTCTTTGCTTCAGAGTGTTGCTGAGAATTTACTGGATCGTCTCCAGGTTTAATTGTGCAACATGAGTGTGTTTTTTGCTTAATTTGTGTGGGAAGTTAATTGCTTTGATTTTTTTAGGATTGCAAGAGGACGTTTCCATCAGCATTGTGCTACGGCGGTTCTTTGCACACTATAAGGCGGTTGCTGAATGGCCGTGGTTTGTTTATTACTAATTACTACTATTTTCTAATTTAGGAATGAAGAATTTTGAGTCTTTTTATGGGACTATAATGTGTGTGCTGAACATTGTTAGGTGGATACGTAATATGACTTTTGTATGCAGGCGGTATTGAGAAACTTACTATGATGGATACATCGTACGACATGGTGAAATTGTGTAGAGATGCTGAGCAGAATATTTCAGATGGTGTTGAAACATCGTTTGTTGTTGGTGATGAAGAGTTCTTGCCATTTAAAGAAAAGTATGTATCTGAGTAAAATATAAATGTTTTCACTTTTTGTTGGTCTTGATAGAACGTAAGTTAATGACATATGGTTGGAATTGTGAAGTTGTCTGGATGTGGTCATCAGCTGTTTGGGTCTACACTGGACAAACGATCTTCCTGGTGCAATGATTCAGGTTATTATTTGACTTCCTGCTTTTTTCCTTCAAGTAGCGAATGCATTTATGTCTAAGATGGCTGGTTCAGAGATCGATGCCCTAATGTTATGAATCTTCTCCAAGAGTAAATTGGTACTCTTTTTGGTGTCACTTTAGGTTTGGAACTTTTTTTACCACAGTATAAATTCAAAAATTCCCTTTAGCATGCAAATATCAAGTCTAACAAGCATCAAATTTGTTTACTTTTGTAGTCCGTTTTCCACCATTTGGCCATTTGTTACTGCTTACATCTAATCAACAACTTATACTTTTGATTGCTTACCAAGATCAGTTTTGGCTATATATTATTTGCATATCTCGCAGAGCAGACTGTCACTGAAACCCGATGGGCTGTTTTTAGCGGCTATCTTTGGCGGAGAGACCTTGAAGTGTGTTTTCTTTATCACTTGATTGTTATTATTAAAATGGTCGAGCTCCAAATTTCCTAATTGTTGACGTTGACCCTTAAACAGGGAGCTTCGGATAGCATGCACAGTGGCCCAAATGGAGCGTGAAGGAGGCATCAGCCCAAGGATATCACCATTGGCTCAAGTATGTATCTCTGTTTGTGTCAGTCAATTAAATTGATTTAACAAAGCTTCAAGAGAAAGTGAAGCATAGGTTGTAACATTTAGCATTCTCTATGTTCCAAATATTAAGTATGAAACATCAAGGAACTTATCTAGCCTCAAACTCTCCTCATGTCTACTCAAAAAGTCTATATGGTGCTTGTCTAAGATGCTTAAGAGCCTTTTTGGTTCATTTTTGCAGGTGAGGGATGCTGGCAACCTGTTGACAAGAGCTGGCTTCACTCTTCCAAGTGTGGATGTTGACCAATACACTGTAAGATACAAAAATGGTAAGTAATGAGATCTCAAGTTATCACTTACAGCTAGAGCTTGCCAAATAAACTGAAGCTTAATATATTGTCTTGGCCTTTTTTAATCTCTGGCTCTTTATACGCCTTTTATATCAAAGCTTTGGAGCTCATTGATCATTTACGTGCCATGGGAGAGACAAATGCTCTCATTCAAAGAAACCATGTAAGCAGACTCTCTTCTAGTGTAAGACTATTTGATGTTTTTACATATAACATTTTTTCAACTTGCAACCATCTCAGGTATTGAAAAGAGAAACAGCCCTGGCAACAGCTGCTATATATGACTCAATGTTTGCTGCAGAAGATGGAACAATCCCTGCAACATTTCAGGTATTTTTTAATAAAAATGTTATTCGAGAATCAGGATTCAACACTACGCCCTTTAATAAAAATGTTATTCGAGAATCAGGATTCAACACTACGCCCTTTGTGTGTTGTTACCAGTTTTTTAAAACTTACTCCTTTCTTTTATGTTTTAGGTTATTTACATGACGGGTTGGAAAGAACACCATTCTCAACAGAAAGCAAAAAGAAGGGGATCCGCAACTGTATCCTTTGAAGACATCAGAAATCAATTTGGTAAAGAGTCATGAGCATTTGTGATTTGAGCAACTGAAAGACAATACACGATCGTATTGAAATAACTGAAAGAAGCTTATCGTGACAACCCAAGTGCACATGCACTACGGCTATCTTAAAATGGGTTATTGCTAATAAAGTAACCCCAAAGTAACCCTCAAGACGAGAGCTGAATATACCCATGTAATCATTCAACGCTCTTCATTGGTGAAAGATCTCTGTTGTAACAAATAAATTATATGTATCAAAATTCGAATAATGAAGGCATCAGAACAATGAAACAAAATCATGTTGCTTAGTTATTATGAAGTTTTTTTTACAGTGTACTGATAGTATTACCATGTCAAACCATGGTCGATGCCTGAATGAATGATACACATTGTTATCGAACTAATGTTTGATGTGATTCGGAAGATGTCCTTCAGTCCCGGAAACTGGGATAACTTAATTTCACTAATTATATGACACACGAGACTTTTTCAATATTCAGGGCTATTGTTGTTGCCTTTCACCTTGCCAGCAATAGAGATTTGAGTGCATTTTGGTTATAATTTGTTGGTTATGAGTTGGATGCTTTCTTTATCTTCACAATGGCTTGCCGGTTTAGTGAGTGAGAGTGACTACAAACAGATACGTATATACATAGTTTTGAACATAAACAGTATGTATTAGTAAGCATTCGCCTACGGTGTTGTAATCAGGATTCAATGTACCAAAACGATGTAGTTTTAACATAAGGTTACCTAGTTTTGAATAAAACCTTTGTCAAAACTACATTTGACTAATAACAAATAGTTTTTACTGGACATTGGCTAGTATGGCTTTATCTTACTGGATATTGTGAAAGGAATTCAATTGTCAGTACCTAAGCTAATATAAAGATTGCACAATAGTTACATGGGAGCGTCTCTGGTGGATCCATTACTGTGTGGTGGATCCATGAGTCCAGATCTGGACCTTACATGTCATAGATTGAGTAGCTTGGATTGTTACACGTGTCTGGGGCTGAGGGTAGTTTAGTTTGGTTATGAATGAATTGGGAGTTAATGTGTCGAGGGTAGTTTGGTCTTTGTGTCAGTCTCTCACCTTCTCACACCTACGCTCCGCTGACACCTCTCACCCGCTCCTCTGTGTCGTCTCTCACCTTCTCACCTAATTCGCGAAATCAACTCACGTTCAAACCATCTCGAGACGCAGCAGAGAGGGAGGAAATCAAAACCAGAGAGACGACGAAGAGGCGACCGTCATGGGTCTGGATGGAGATCGGGATCTGAAGAGACGACGGACGATTGGTCTCGGATCGTCTCAGTGAGATAGAGTCGTCGATTGTGGAGGTGATGCAGGCGACCTTCATGGGTCTGGATGCGAATGTCTGGTTTGAGGATGTCTGGGTCAGCGTCGTAGATGTCGGTTCCGATGTAGACGCCGTTTTGGGATTTAGGGTTTTGGCGGCGAGGTTGGGGAACGAGTTGAGGAAGCTGGTGAAGAGGAAGACCGACGGGAGTTTGAATCGGGCGGTGAAGAGGAAGACCGACGAAGAGGAAGACCGACGAAGAGACGACAGCGTGGGTCTGCTTGTTGGCCGTGAACCGACCTCCGTTTTGGATCCTAGAGGTAGTCCTAGTCCACCCAACTCGTCTTCCATGCTGGCTTCTTCTAAAAGTAGCTCCGCCAGCGGCGGCGGTGTCGCAAGACTCCCGGCAACACAAGAGGTATGAGGGTCGAAGTCTGCAGAAATTGGTATTTCGTTTTTAGTCAAACTCCTCCAGCGAGCCCTAGACGGTTCTGATTAACCGTCCAAATCGGCGCCGGTTAATTCTCCGCTGTCCAACTAGGTACACTCCCGCCGCATTAGGTCAAATTGAAAGTTTACAATTTGACTGTAAACTCGTTGGTACTGTGGATCGGTGATGGTACGATGAGTTAGGGAATCTTGTATTTCTTATTAATATAATGATTGCTTTATGTTGCTTATGATTGTGCGGTTAGTGTTGTTTTTATTATGGTAGATATGTGAGATTGTGTTGGTATAGATTTGGGAAGCGAAATGGCTGTTTGTGAGGTGCCGATAATTAGATTAGTTTGGTTTGGAGAGCTCAGGTTGTGATATTTAGTGTGATTGTGTGTGTGTATCGGTTGAGTGGTTTGTAAGGGGATGTAGTGTATTAAGGTATTCATGGTCTTCGGTGCTAATTTTGTTTGATTATTCTGATTTGGGGAGTTTTTTTGTTGTTGCAGAACTTCTGAAATGGAGAATTGTGTTATCAGTGCGGATGTATTTTTAGCGAATTGGGCATTTTGAGTTAACATTTGGAACATATAACTTATCGAACTTGTTGTTGCACTTTGTTAGTGCACCTTATTATTGCACTTCTCTGTTGCACCTTGTTGTTGCACCTTGTTGTTGCACTTTTATGATGCACCTTGTTGTTGCACTTTCTGATGCACCTTGTTGTTGCACTTTTCCGTTGTATTTTGTTTTTGGGTCGCAGAGTAACAATGCAAGTTTGAAATGCACATGTGAAATGCACATGAATGCAGCAAGGAAATCAATTTGTAATTTGTAATTGCATTTGTTAGATCATATTGAAAACATTACTGCGAAGCCGGGTAAAAGCAACGTGTTAGATCATGCTGATGCGTTTTGATTTTGCATTTGTAATTTGCATTTTATATTTGCATTTTCAATTTGCATATTCGAAAGGGAAATCAATTAGATTGTCGCAACATACAAGGAAATTACAATGTTTTCATCAAAAAGTTTATTTATCAAAATTAAATTCATCAAAATGTGATTTGCAAGTAAAATACAATTTCTAATGGTTTTGCATCAGCATATTGCTCTGAACGTCCACCAGCCATCTATTTAACCAACTTTAAAGTACGGAAGCATATTAAATTTATATAAAATAGCAATACAATGAACATGGAACACAATTGCAGGTTTAATGCAACTCTAAAATGCAACTGCAAAATGCAAGATCAAAATGCATGTGTGAAATGCAGCAATGAAATGCGATAACTAAATAAACTGAATTTCATTCAACAGGGCGTACAATCAGCACATTGCTCCAAACGTCCACCAGCCATCTAACCTTAAACCCAAAACCCTAAACCTTAAATCCTAAACCTTAAATCATAAACCCTAAACCTTAAACCCTAAAGCTTTAAACACTAAACAATAAACTTTAAACCCTAAATCCTAACTACAAATGAGAATCCCCCTGCTGCATAGGTTCAGTAGAAATAGACTGAAAATTTTGTTCATGCTTGGAGGTTAAGTGCTCTGCAAACAACGAAGTCCAATATGTTACCCCATTCAGCGATGTAGTCACTAAACAATGGAAATCATTTGTTACCGTACAACTATGATTACCATCTGCCAACACAACACAAAAAAGAGTAAATGATACGGAAACATATTAAATTTATACAAAAATAGCAATACAATGAACATGGAACACAATTGTAGCCTTAATGCAACTGTAAAAATGCAACTGCAAAATGCAAGACCAAATGCATGTGTGAAATGCACATGCGAAATGCAACAATGAAATGCGATAACTAAAATCATGGTCTTCGCATTGATTCCCACCCAAAACATAGTCTTCGCACTGATCTTCGTATTGAGTCCAATATGTTGCCCCATTCGGCGATGTAGTCACTAAACAATGAGAATCATCCGTTACCATACAACTGCGATTTCCAACTGCGAACAGAACACAATTTAGGTAAAATGATACTGAAGCATATCATTTTTGTTCAAAATAATGCAATGCAACACAACACAGGGACGACTGCATGCTGAAGTGCAATTGGGAAAAAAATGAAACTATGGGATGCAACTACAAAGTGCAATAGTAAGGTGCAAATGTGAGGTGCAATAGTTAAAATGCAGTTGATAATGGGATTATTTGGTTTACAAACGGGTGAGAATGGGTTGAGATTATGAAAATGGTAGGAAAATGAAAAGCTTGGATTATGAAAATGGTGGGATTGATTAAGGAGAGAGGGTTTGGATTATGAAAATGGTGGGGAAATGAAAAAAGCTTGGATTATGAAAATGTAAGACTGATTAAGGAGAGAGGGTTTGAATTATGAAAATGATGGAGAAATGAAAAAGCTTGGATTATGAAAATGGTGGGATTGATTAAGGAGAGAGGGTTTGGATTATGAAAATGGTGGGGAAATGAAAAAAGCTTGAATTATGAAAATGTAAGATTGATTAAGGAGAGAGGGTTTGAATTATGAAAATGATGGAGAAATGAAAAAGCTTGGATTATGAAAATGGTGGGATTGATTAAGGAGAGAGGGTTTGGATTATGAAAATAGTGGGTTTGTAAGGAGAGAGAATATGAGAGAAGGTGAGGAAGGTACAATGCATTTAATGCAACATCAACACTTACAATCAACACATTTAATGCAACTAATTGGTACAACAACCTAACTATGCCTAAAGTACCCCTAGTTGGATGAAGAAAGTTGGAATAAGTGGGGGGTGAGTGGGGCACGTGGCTTCATCTCCTTAATTCAATCAAGGGGTGAGATTAGGACTCATGGATCCACCAAATAGTAGTGGATCCACCAGAGTAAATCCCATAGTAACTATTGTAACCATCCATCAATGATGGTCAATGTAATGTACAGGACAGGTGAACTTAACTGACAATTAACTTAATTTCATATAGAACTGTGCACCATCATGACAAGAAACCTGCTTGTCCGCAACACATGGCAGGCTGACCAGGCTGAACGGCAATTATGCAAACAAGGTAATGGATTTCCAGTGCATGTAAATATCGTAGAGCAGACGAGAGCACTGTTATTAATCATTTCCCTGATCTGGAGGCAAGGCTTCTCCTCTTATCACTCTCCAAGGGCCTACATAGAATTTCGGCCTCATGAACGGCACAATTTCTCCTGGGTGTTTTTCCCAGTATCTCTCCTGAGATGTGTAGAATCATGAATCGTGAAGTGCAAAATTTCCACAGTAAGTTGATGTTAAACAAGAATATTAATACAAGCTGTTAAATACCTTATAGCGTTGCTCTATGATCGCTGCACCAATAACTCCGGTATAGAAACCACCAACATAAATAATGACCACCGGCATGAACTTTTTAGGACGTCGATAAGGTTCAATAAGATCCCATAATATAGTCTTCTCCCATCTTGCTCTCAAATATGCTCCATATCTCTTAAACATATAACCGATAACCATTTTCACCAAGCAAACTGTATACATAAAACAGTCCAAAGCATCAATAATACCTATCTAACCGTAATGCAATTGCTACACACAGATTCATCAAAAAATGAAAAAACTTTAAAATGCATGAGATCTCTCCATCTGCGAACACGGGAAAACTGGTATGCTAGATGTTTGTATACAAAGTCAAACCGAGCACATCATAAAAAGACCTCTCGAAAGCATTTCATCAAACACTTAACCTGCACCAAACATTAGACCTCCCAAAACAACACTTCCACAACCTACACTCAGCACTTTAGTATCATAAGATCAAGCTTACATTTTGATAGAAGACCCAAATCCAAATATTCATTGCAAAACCTAATCAATCGGAAAATGCCACATGGATTCCATTTTCGACTCAATCAACAGTAGCACAAAATAGTCGTCTGTTTTTTCAACTCATTCAGATTAAATTTAAAATGACATATAAAGAAATCGAACGCACCTTTCCGTCAAAAAACAGCGGAGACAGTCTACAGACCGGAGATGACGGAGACGACCGGCAACGGTAGAACCGTAGAAGTCTTTGAGCTCTGCCTCTAGAAATTTTTTTCGATGTATGATGTAGACCACAAATGGGCCGGCCCATTCTACTTTTTCAAGCGGCCCGAATTTTATTCAGATTGTTAGAAAGAAATCTGTTTTGAACTAAATGTGACATTGTTGGCTCCGACTCTTATTAACTGAGCTAATTCTGATGGGTCAGCAGTATTAATTAGTACATTAAAATTTGGTGTAGGGAATACTAATACACTAGTGCTGAAATGTATCCTGTTGCTGTTTATTTCTAGCATAGACAGTGTACTAGAGTAGTAGTCCTGATGACTTTGAATAATTTTTTTCTAATGGTAGTGAAATTTGACAATATTAGTAACATTTAGTAATTTACAACTCCAGTTTGCATGCTTTTTATGAAAAATGTCCAGTTTTAAAAGTGCTGGACTAGTGCTGAAATGTTTGTTCTTAACCCATTCGTTTTTGTGAATATGTGCTGAATCAATGAATGCTGCAGTTTTATAAATCACCTGAGACTGTTTGAACTTTGTAGATTTCCAGTTCCAATAGGATGAGGTCAGGACTCAGGTGGATCGTCAAGGCAGATTGCTATCTCCAATAGTCATGAGGCAGGCATGGCATCGAATGATTCAGAACCGCTCTGGAGCTGTACAAAGAGTGTCGATTGGACGACAAGGCTCTCCTAGAGGTTTATCAGACCCAAAGCGCACATCTGGTATACTCACATCAAACTTAAAGTGCATTGAAGCCGCTCTTAATGGCTGCAATTTAACAATGACGAGAGGGCATATTCAGTTGAGAGCTGCCACAGTAAACCTTGTAAATCGTAATTCCATTCCATATACATCAGTAGATTGTCTTTGTTCACACTAATGTATTTTTCAGTCTCAGAGTCTGCATACTCGCGGCAGAATAATATTAAGAGAGAACAAATAGATTTACAATGGCCAACCAACTGAGTATATGTCCTTGTTCAACATGTAGACCTTATGACTTCATTCATAAAGGTATTTAATGAAATAGACCCAAAAGGCTCAAATTACTATACGGAATTCAGAACTGCATATGCCGGTGTGCACTGTGCATAGAGTAGAGTTTCCCCCTTGTTGCTGTTGGGATCACATGACGGCTTCACTTACTGCAGATGATTCAGTGTTGGAGTCCTTCGGTACAATTTATTTTGTTTTCGCTATTCGGTTCATGACATCATGGTAATACAAAAGAAGACACATTGGCTGACCCAGTATGCTGAAAAAGAGCCAGAACACCATATTTCCCACCTGTCATTGAAATTCAGAGCCCAGTCATCTTTTTGTCTGTCTGTCTAAATCACCTAGTATTGTAAGTTACAGAACGTAGGCTCATAACCAGGAGTCTTTATGAAAATTATTCTTCGGTGGATATAAACATGCACATATCAAGGATGCCACACACACATATTCCCACGTCTCATACATTCAATTCATGTCAATGAAATTTAATCAATTTAAATTTCCAAAATGAAGCTCTTACCATGGAATTCGTGAACTTTTTCTGCAGGTAATTTGTAAGCACAACCAATGGTACCTGGTTAATAAATGAAATATAAAAGAAAAATCAGTAAACCAGTGTAGTTCTGATTACATTTTGCTCAGCAAGTTTAACATAAAAATGAAAAAGAGATGCCTCAGTTTCAAATTAGCAGGTATGGAGTACACTCTGTATGGACATAGAGCATGAAGACACTATATACTAAGACAATCACATTACCTGAAACATAATTCCAATGAATGCCCACAATTTGAATATGTGGCAAGGGACAGCAATGCATAGCTGTATGAATAATCAAACCAACAACCAGTATATCAGATTGAGAATTTGCAGAAGAAGAAAAAACAAAAACAGAGCAATGAAAATATGCAACCATGGCAAAAAAATGCAACCAGGGACGGATCCAGGACTCAAAAAGTAGTAGGGCTAAAATAATTTTATGAAAGTAGTTGGGCTATGTTAGTTATTTTATGAAAATGAATAAATTTACTTAATAAATATGAGTAAATTTAGAGAATTTTTTTTTCTTAAAATTTACTTGGGCTAAAGCCCAAGTAGCCTTCACCTGCATCCGTCCCTGAATGCAACCATGCACCACAATGCTTGATCTGAGCTTTAAAGCAATAAAGGATCTATATAAATAGGTATGGCCAGTTATGGATCAAGGAATCTATGCAGATGCAACGCAATGTAGTACTTTGGTCAGGTTCTAACAAATATAATCAGCGTATGTACCTCATGGAAAACAGCAGATGCAAAGAAGACTATCACAACAGTAGCTCCCTGTAAAGAGAGTAAACAAGTCCAAGCATAAGCATTCATAGAAAGTATAAATGAAGTTAGATGGGGAAAGCTAGGAAAATTTTCTATTTAACTACAAAAGCCAGAGACTGTATAAGATAGCAATATAATGGGCATGCACAATGCAAGTAACTCAACTAGTTAGGAGAGACCGTCACCTTTGAGATACCGAGCCGTAAACATGGAAAATACAAGTGTCGCACCATCCATTTATGAACTGGCTATAAATCAAACATCAAGAATTATCTCACCCAGTGGATCAAAGATTCTAAACTCAATCTTGATAAAACATAAGGTCCATCAGAATTAAAAGATACCTCTAGTAGATCATTAATTAGGGCGTACAACTCTTGATATTGTCATTTACTTATAGTAAATAAACGTAAGGGGAATTTATTTTACAAGACAATTGCAGTGTTTACATTTGGAACAATGTGTATGAAGTACTACATTTATGCTTTCGATGTAGCATCAAGAATGACCATCAACCATTGTGTCCTTTCTGGAATGCCGTGCATGCTAATTAAATGTTTTCATGTTAAGTAATAAGAAACATTTTTAGATGCAGGACAACTAGCAGAACAATGTAAGAGTGCTGGTCACACCCAGAAAAGATAGTACCATCTGTAGAATATGTTTCAATTTTCATTTCATTTCATTAATGATCCAAAAGTATGTCAAACAATATCTACTATGGTACAATTGATGATGCACAAATTCCTAATACTCAATTTACCAATAAAATACCAAATACACGCCGGGACACCGATATTAATAAAAATAAATTAACATATGCAATAAAAAGTACCATATTCCACATCCTCCAATACTGATAGCAGCAGCATATGCAATAGAGAAGAAAGGAGAGAAAAAACAACAGCAGTTAGTTAGAAATAAAGAGCAGATTTTATTACAAAAAATTCTTGAAAATATCACAAGCTTACCTCCTCGACTGTTTTCGCATTCCACCAGTCCTTGTAGAACTCTCGATCACCAAAACGAAGAAGCTCGGCCAGTATATTTAACCTATTATAAATTCAAAGGACTTCCGGATAAGATATTTAAGGTAATGAGCTTCCAGTGCATTTACAGGAGTTGCCATTCTAGAATATAAAGTTTCCTAGTGTCTACCAAGCAAGGAGCCGAACCAGAGGTGAAAGAAGACGTAAAACATGCAGAGCCAAACATATAATGTTGGAACCGAAAGCTTCAAAATTCTCTCAAGAGCATACAAAAGATTCCCTTTCAAAGGATGCTGTGAATTTTGAACAATGGGATTGATATACTGCATAAGAGAAACCATACATTGACATTAGGATCCACTACTAGTAATCAAAACCAAAATGATGATTCAAGATTATCGAAGTAACCTGCTCTACAATGAAGCCCATCAATCCAGTAAATATCAATAACTTGATGACTTGTCGAAAAACCCATCTTTTACGCACACAAGGTGTGCGGGGATAGCTTGGCTGATAAGATTCATTTTAGATTAGTTGTGAAGGTATGCGGGAAGAACTTAAAGGTTCATAATATCACCATTCACCTGATAACACAGTGTAGGAGCAACCATAAAATATGCCAAGCTCTTTAGGGTAACACTCCCAGGGTAGTCGACCGTCGAATCATCCTATATTGTGGTTGGAATAAATATCAAAAGAGGGAGAAATGGAGAACATTTTTAAAAACAAATTTTATACAGACGTAGCTTATTTGTTTTAAATTTTATTCAACAATGAAGTATACATACCAAGACTCTGCATTTTGGAGTTGACAAAGATGGATGCAAAATACCTTAGAAGCAGACTTACTAAGTGATCTCATATCGTAATTGGTATGTGCATACGAAACCAATTTCATCCACACAATGCACGTAAAGAGCATCAAGATTACACCCGACTGAACGGCAGAACCACACCTGTTCACGTTATTGAAGGTTATTCAGTTGCAGGTATTATGGCCAATTTACACTAGCCTTCACTTTATTACTCGTTTAAGACCACCTCCTATTAAAAGGCCTTGTGTAGGACTGTTACAGTATGGAAACTGAATTAAGGAGGTCGTTAACAGGTTTGTCAAGATTTTATACAGTACCAGATATTCAGACAACACCGTTACCAAACTTGCTTCACTTTTTCTTTTATTTTAGGGTTATTCCATCGATAAATTGTAACAGTTCACTTGGTATATTAAAGTTTGAAGTAATTACTTTGCAAGTATTTCTATTGAAAGGTTGTGGAGAATAATCTACTAGGTCGGCACTGAAACGATATACTCTGAGGGATATTCAAATTCAAGTTCATCTGACGAAGAACAAAATAACACTATTTATATGATGATTAAGAGGGACAAAATGAAAATTTAGATGATAAACGATAAATTAAATTGCTTACTAACCTAAGAATCACAAAGACAGGGTACAGAACAGCACAGGTCGAAATGATGATATGGAGCCAGACAGCCATCTGTAGTTGTTAAAGAGATAATCTGTCATTAAACACCTCACGGAGTTCTCTAATATTATGTGGCACCGCAATAATGTGATATACACATAAGTACAGTTAAAATAAGGAGACTTGACGGCAATATGGCCCCAAAAGGCACATATGGTGTAACTGAACCTTACCGGATCAAAGAGGCACAGAAGACTATATTAGGTTCAATCAATTCAAAGTGGATACGCTGAGCGTTGACTTAATTTTAAGTTTAGTAACAGCATAGGAATTCTACAGTAAGTAGAAAACTGTTCATGATCCTCTGTAACCATTAATTCAGTAGTAAACAGCATTGTAAGAAAGAAAAATCCGAAGTAGCTTTAGGGGGCACTAAAATCTTTAACAGAGAATATTTCTTCATTAAACACCTCAACACTGAGTATGAAGACCTTTAAGGCTCTAAATCAAACCAAGAGAAGAGTCGAGTTACTTACATGTTCAGAAATAGACTTCTTGATTACCAACTTTTCAACCGAGAAGGCAGCAAGAGGAAATACCGGAAGACTGAGACTGCAGCAAAGATCCTCATACTCATTACATTTACAAGCATATGCCATGTACACTGAAGTCATGCTAAATTTAAATGTTCATAGTGATATTGAAAAACAATTGTCATCCTCAGTCCTCACCAGCACATAAGAAGCGGCCAATCACGAAGTGATTTAGAGCTAAACCAAAAACCAGCCCTAATCAACAAACCATACTGTAACACGAGTCAACAACAATAATCGAAGTAATATAATAAAAACCATGATGTATAAAACTATCTCAAGTAAGGGTTTGCGAAACGAAATACCTTCATAAGATTCTCAATGATTAGCCTGCTGTTTATAGCAATAAGCACAATCACGCAAAGATTCAACAGACCAGCGTGACTCTATATATCAGAAAAAGTTAGCATTATATCACATAGCATAAAGTGGTAGTAAAACGTGAATGAATTAAATTGAGAGTGTGGGGCTGTACCTGTTTGAAAATGGCGTCGGAGCTGAGAGGACTCTCTTTGATATTCCGATGAGCCGGAAAGGAAGGGCGATAGGTATATCTAACGCTATGCTGAAACGACGGCGCTTGGTTGTTGATATCCTGCTTGTGGTTCGCGTCTTCGTGGTTGAGATTGCGGTGGTCATGATCGGAATGAGTCCTTCGGCGAAGAGATGAGTCGGCGGTGGTGGTGGTGGTAAGATCGTCTGAGACGACGTCGTCCGCTTCGGAGGTCGTCATGAGAAAAATGTGAAAGACGGAAATGGAAACAGGAAGGTAATGCTGAGATGAAAGTCTAAAGCGGCGTCGTTTTGTCGTTTATGCTGATTGATAGAGTCTGAAGACTTTGGCAATTAGACAATTACTATTACTTCATTTGAGATATTTTAAGAAAGAATGATTCCAGGAATTATCCATCCTCAAAATCAATGTATTTTTTTGCTGTCGGCAAAAGTCAAGTAGAAGCAAATTTTTTTTGATAGGAAAGTAGAAGCATTTTAAAGTTCAGGTATGGGTAGTCATATTGCTTGGACATAGCTATTTATTGTGCCTTTAATGGCAGTCTAAATCGTTGAAGATCGGAATGGTCGCCATCTAGCACTGACGTTGACCTCGACTATCAATCCATCATTGAGCTTAGGTTTACGGATTTTGATTCATGATCCAATATAAGATATATAATTTTTCAGCTGACTTTTATAAAGGTACATATTGAAGTGTGCATACAGGAAAGTACCTTGCATCAAAAAATGGTACTCCTTTTGATCTATTCAAAAATAGAATTCCAGGCTTCCTCTTACGTGTTTTAGTTTACACATTGAGGAAGGAAGTTTGGATCCCAATATTCTACCCAGTATAACACTGAATCCTGTAAATTTAGTTGTAAGCAATTCATTAGGACTACACCTTCACGTTAGCAAACGTGTCTTAGCGCAAAATGAGACAAATACATGAGGTAATGAATTTCAGTTCTAGGTGGGGCATAGACTAAGGCCGAGGCCTCTTGTTATTACTGCAAGAGGGGCACTTGTATTGCTTGATGTGCTCCGCTTTGGCTGGAGTGATCTTCACACACTTCCCATGGAACCATTTCTCACAGATGTCACAGCAGATCCAGAAATCATCAGCACCATAGTTGTTACCACATGCGCCACACATGGCATCTCCATGCTCTTCTTCATCATCTTCATCCAAGACTTCTTCTTCTTCGTCCTTGGATACCATATCTTTGGAGTATCTGACTGGTTCTGATATGGCTCTCTGCATTTGATATATAGAGAAAACAGATTTCATGTTAAGAATGTCAAAATACATATTTTAGCATTTCATTTCATAGTATATAGCATATTTATGACAAAGAGGGTGGCTCGGTGCATCCTAAACCAATATGTTTTTTTTATAAATGTGATTTATGAAAGACTCTATGACCACATTCGAGACCTAACTCAATGTTATCCATAGTAGGGGAGAGTACAATACAATCTCTAATTTGCCATCAGTTATGTGCCCAAGAAATGCTCTCATACAAGCTACTTCTGATGGCAATGATATCAGCAGAATTCATAGATAAGGACTCAGGATATTGCTTACCCCTTTTAATCCAGACTTGGGTTTGTTGCTGCTGTTGTTTGACACAGATGATTTCTCCTTTGATTGTTTCTTTCCACTAATAGTCCCCGTAACAACCTCAAATATGGTGGGGAGATCATTTATCATGCTGAAAAGACGCTTCCTGCAGAACAATCGTTTTGGAAAGTATAAAAATTTAACTATCAACAACATCAGCAGTTGAGAGTTTAAGACAAAACACGAACTTCTAAACAGGTTAGGGTCATCTTTGCAAGACAGTTGTTCATGGTCACGCAAGTCAACATGGATATTGCTAGAATATTCAATCAAGACTATTCTTCTCAGTGATCGTTAAGTAAATGCAATAAGAGCAAAAAAGAATGATGAAGATGAGATACCTATCAGCTTTATCAAAGCCAAAACGGGCACCAAAATAAAAGGCTACAGAAAGCAACCAAGCATCACTATGCAAAGCAACTAGTGACAGCCAATCCTTTCCTGGCATGCCATCCCGCGCAAAGTTGATACCCAACACAGGTTCTGGGAGCTCTGGTGGGACCTCGTCAGCTGGTAAATTAACTTCCCATTGCTCTTTCGCAAAACCATATAAACAAAGATTTTCTCTTTCTGTTACATAGAGAAAAGGTAAAAAACACGTCTATTACTTGCAAGAACTTTCATTAGACAAAAAAATTCTGCAGCGAAATGAGAGAGATTGAATATATACACAAGACGCTTGATGATAAAAATCATGAATATCATACAGGACTTTTACGTATGCATATAAATACATCATAAAAAGATGCATATTTCAGAAACTAAACCATAAATGCAATAACAATTATGCACTTCATTTGAAACTGGCACTCAAAGGAGGTTGTGGTTTGGACATGAAAATTCAATTCGAAGTACTATTCGACAGAAGAACTATCAGTTTCAATGGCTAGCTTTGGCTTTACCCCCTTACTGATTGTATGTACTGGTTGCAACTTACAAAGCATCCAATGGTTATCATAATTTAATACCAATTTCGCAGCAGTGTTGAACCGTAATGACTCAATCGATGTGCAATATCAAAATGTCCATATGAAATAAACACGCAAATCTTACATAGTCGACAACTAAACATCAAAATCCTGAATCAAAAATGCAAACATATAAAACCATGGAAACCGGACCCACAACAATAAGAAAAAAAGTCAATGAATCTCACCAGGATCACACTGCTGGTAAAAATCATCAACATCTGCAAAATCACATAAAAAGCAAACATAAATCTTCAGTAAACAAAACAGCTAAACTATTAGACGAAAAAACGCAACTTTAAAATACCCAAATGGAGTATAGACAGTTAAGATACCGTTGGATAGAGCTTTGATCATTCCAGCTCTCCGGCCCTTGAAATCCCTGAAAACCTCCTCAACCGTTCGAGGATTGTACGGCGCTGTACCATCCATGGCTGACTGTTTATACCGGGAGTAACGAGGGTTGAAAATATTGAGGGGTTTACGAGGCTGACGGTGGGATGCTAAGGACTGAGTCACTGAGATCGAAGAGACAGCGACCAAAACTGTGGAAAATTATTTATTTATTTTAAGATTTATTTCCTCCAAAACAAAATTAGTGATTTTAATTTCGCGCTATTTGGATAAATTAAGTGGTTACAAAATTAGTGATTTATTTCGTCCAAATGTTTTTTTGATACTGATTCCGTTGAAAAATAATATTTGATAATTATCAATATTCTACGAAAGGAAAAAGACTGAGGAAACAATATTTAATATTTGATAATTATAAAAACACCGCTCGATATTAGTAAAAATAATTTAATTTCAACTAACAGAGTTAACTATTAAAATCAAGTCTTTGATTGAAATTCAACTTCAAACGACGCCGCTTTAATTTGAACGACTTCGTTTTATTAATGCTTCTGATCTGATTCAAATGACATGATAAATCCTGTCCGTCGGATTATGCCACGTGTGGATTCTAAAATAAGACACGTGTAATATTAACCCAAGCATGAGCGGGAGCGCTTTGATTAACTTAACACTGCCTTAGTTAACAGGCCCAAAGTCCGAGACGCCAAAGCAACGCATTCTCCAGTCCCTGCGACTGATGCAGCGCAACTTTAACAGAAAATTGTCGAAATTAGGGTTTCAATTTCGATCGATGGGACCGAAGGACATCTACGAAATCGGAAAGAAACTTAGTAAGCAGACTCGTCCCAGCAAAGATTTCCTCGTCAAAACCCTTGGAGTAAGTTCCTCTTCGCTCACTCCAAAACGCTTTTACTTCAAATTTACTTGCCACTTTTGTTTATTCGGATATGTATTTTGATTTTTGTTTGTATGTTTTTTGTAGGAAACTGCGAAGGTGTTGTCAGGATTAAACCAGAATCCTGCGATAGAGCCGGCTATTAAGCCAATTAGCGTGTATCTATTTGAGCATGGTTTGGTGCAGCATAAGGACAAGGATATTAAGCTATTGGTTGCTATATGTCTTACTGAGATTATTCGGATTTTGGCGCCTGAACCGCCTTTTACTGATCATGACTTTAGGGTAAGGTTTATGTTTGGAGATGTTTGTGTTTGTTAGTTGTGAAATGAGTGGTAATGGTTATGTGAGATTGGTTGTGCTGGACTTGTATTTGTGCAGGGAGTTTTTCAGTTGATTATCAGCACGTTTTCGGAGCTGGCTGATATTGGGAGTCCTTACTTTTGCAAGAGAGTTAAGATATTAGAGACTGTTGCGGAACTTAAATGCTGTCTTCTTATGTTGGATATAGGATGTGAAGATCTGGTTGTTGAGATGTTCACTGTGTTTTTTTCCGTTGTCAGGTGAAGCTCATTTTCTTTTATGATTGATATGATGGTTATTTGCAAATATTTTAGTGAATGATTGTTACCATTTAGCTGTTAACTTCAACATTGATTAGTAAGCGTTGTGGTAATATATACAAAGGATATTTACGCCTGATCTGTTGGCTGGCCTATGTTGTTTTATTTTGTCCTTTTGTATGTTCTACATTTGCAACCTTCCATTCTTTATGTTTGAAGTGGCCAGGCCGATTTATAAACAGAACTGCTATCCATTTCCTGACATTGTACTTGTAGAGAATAGTGTTTGTTTCTGTTCAACAATCTATCTTGCAAAAAGCTGTAATGGCATTCTAAATGTTCAGTTCACCGTTGAATGACAATTACTACAACTGACACTTTGAACATGTGAGTCCAGCTAGCCTCAAGTTTTTGTTAGTTATTTTATCATTCATCCTTTTTTGGGACACTGTATTTTTCCTGAAAAACCTTGGATCTATCGCATCATGTCTTCACTGTGTTATTTTTATTGTTTCACTTCTTTCTCTTAGTAAAAGTAAGCAACTCTCATTACAATCTTATATTATCTTATTTTTTGCATTTACGCACACAGTTTAAAACTGCTTAATGAATATATCGTTTGGTAGAGAAAATCACCAGCGTAGCTTGATCGATGCAATTGTGATGACCATGTCGCTTATTCTTAAGGAGAATGTTCCACCTTCACTTTTGATCATAATCTTGGAAAATCTGCTTAAGGAGGGAAAGGTACCTCTGCAATGTTTTCCCCGTGTTTGAATATACTTTCATTTTTCTGAAGCAACTGCATTGTTGTGCACCACTCTCTTACGATATATTTTAACTGTAACACCATTCCTAGTAAGCTGAGAAGTACAAACTAAACTAATTATAGTTTTGTTAGCCGGATCTTTCTTCAGTTACTCACAGTGCTAAAACAAGTTTGATTGATTGTACATATTGCTTTATTATATCATCCTACACTTGGCATTATTTTATATTTTTGCCTCCTCTCAGGGCGGGCCTCATCCCTCTTCTCAACTTGCTAAAAGTCTTCTAGAAGCCTCAGGCGAACACATCATGCCTCAACTATGCGTTTTTCTCACCACTTGTATACTGGATCGAGATTCTGTACAAAGCGAACTTAAAGAGTTTCATCATGATATCATATATAAAGTATGTCAGTGTGCTCCACAAATGCTTCTCTCAGTCATTCCGATTCTATCTCATGAATTACTGGTATATTCCTCCTTATATCTTACATGCCTATCTTTATGTCATGGTCATGGTTATCACTTTCCATTGGTGGATACTATATGTATCTTTAATAGTTGTTCACAGTTCACGTCGTCTTTTTTATATATTTCCATTCACTGTCTGTCTGCAGTCTGACCAAGTGGATGTTCGGAGAAAAGCCGTCAACTTTTTAGGGAAGCTTATCTCGCTACCCCATTCCCGAATTGCAGAGGACTACACTCCATTATATTCTGATTTTCTTAAGAAATTTTCTGACGTATCTGCGGAAGTTAGGGTCAGTTCTGTACAGTGTGTGAAGTCTTATTGTCTGTCCAATCCTCACGGGCCAGAATCCGATACTCTTCTTAGTGAGCTACTTGATTGAACCATGCATTTATGCTATTTTCCCTTTTCTTTTTAGTAATATAAACAATTATCTTTGCCATCAGGAGCTCTTTCAGACCGACTGTTGGACTTTGATGACAGCGTTCGATCACACGCGGTGGCAATTCTATGTGACTTAGCGATCTCAAATCTGAAAAGCTTTCCAGTGGAACTGATTTCTGAAGCCACCAAAAGACTAAGGGATAAGAAGGTAACTACCCCACCGAAAGTAAATGTGTAGATCATAATTTTTCCCAATCTGTTCATTATTTGCTGTTCCCTCTAGATATCTGTTAGAAAAAAGACTCTTCAGAAGTTGATTCAACTCTACAAGGAGTATTGTAAGAAGTGCGCGGAAGGTCACATGTCCGTAAATGACCACCTAGAACAGATACCATGTAAAATTTTGATGTTGTATTTCGAGAAAGACTGCAAGGAATTCAGGTTCGAACATATTCAATTTGAAACATGTTGGTCATTGTCCAAGATTGTAAATATTAAGTATGATATTTTATTCCTACAGACCTTATGACATGGAGCTTCTTCTTGCGGAAGAGCTATTTCCAGACTCTCTTTCAGTCAAAGAAAGAACAATACATTGGATTGCCATGTTTTCACGTTTTGATTCGTTGCCTATCAAAGCTTTGAACACTATATTACAGCAGAAGGCAAGGTAGAATTATCTGTCTCCTAGAGAATCTCTTGGTTCATTTTCTCTGTTGTATAAGCCGTTTGGCACTTCCTTCGGTTTCAGGTTTCAGAAAGAGATGCAGAGTTATCTGTCTTTTCTGAAAAAGAATAAGGTATGCATAATTTGGATATCAAGATTTCCACTTTTGTTATTTTTTACATCTTTATATGCAATATGATGGTCCAACTGTGCCGTTCCTCGCTTTAATTTACTCTACTTCATTCTCCACCAAATTTAAGCATCCTTTATTGGACTTGGACACTTGAAGTCTGAAGTCTGACTCTGTTATGTTCAAATAAACCTTACCTGCTTCTCTAATAAATAATCATTGCTGACTCTGTTATGTTCTGATACCCAGTAAGCTTCTGTTCTATGAGTTGTTCAATCTGATTTTATTTGTATTTGTTATTGATTTTGGTTCGAACAACTGTAAGTTTGTGTAATGCTTGCCCAATCAGCACAATCAATATAATGGGATGCATGGGCCCTGCTTCTTATATTCTATTTATGCTTGTAAGAATTGACACATGACTACGCAATTCGATAATTTTATTCCAGGCAGTTATGTCGGACGAAAACATAGAGAGAAATGCATATGTTACAAGACTCGTAGCATTTTTCCCTGATTCTACCAAAGCTAAAGAGTGCCTTGATGACTTGAACAAAAATGGAGAACCCAAATTATTGGATGCGTTGGGATCATTGCTAGAAACACACGATCTCATGAAGGCACGGCTGGCTAGGGTGAGATCACACATCATATATTCTGCATTTTTATGTGCACTGTAATAACTAAATTTACAAACTGAATTCAAATATGTCAGTTTAAAAATAGACTATTCAAGTGTTTTCTTCTGTTACATATTATCGTTGTTTTCTTTCGTTTTCGGCATGGTTGAAGTGCCTTTGGTGATACTTTCTATTCATGTTAGGCTGCAATTTGTGGCTTACAGGGCACAATCTAGCTAGATTCTGCTTTTTTTAACCGCATCATCAACCAGTAACCCTGTTATGTTGAGCTTCGTGATATTAGCTGAATGAGTGATTCTTTTTCTCAGGATGATCTTCTCAAAATGGTCGCCAGACATTCACATTATGATTTCCTCCAGTTGCTCTCCAACAGATGCATGTTTAATATATTCGGTTCTGATAATATTAGCTGCGTACTCAACCTTGTCACCAGTGGCACATGTGTTGATGAACATGAGAAAGGTTCTTGTGTGGATCTTCTTTTGGTAAGTCTTCTTACAAACTTTATGATTGGTCATTTCGATAAATATCCAATGAACTCAATTGTTGACAATTTGTTTAAACACTCATTGTAGATAATGTGGAGATACACCACTCTTTATCTATCACACATTAAAACTAGAAGCCTCGTTGTATTTATCAAGTAAATGTCACTGGAAAAGCTAGACTTTCAAATGTGTACTTTCAGATATTTATGTGCAACTGAGTTAGGTATAAGAATTCTGAATGAACAG